>JBBYHM010000027.1:2565415-2582342 GCA_038381775.1 Adansonia rubrostipa
TAGCTTAGAATTTAAAATTACGTAAAAGTGATTACATTTAACATAAAATAAAAAAATTGATGTAAACTATACTTAAATCCGAACCCGACCTGAACCCGAACCCGAACCGAAATTGGCCCGAACCCGGATTGACCCGAACCCGAATTGGTCCGAACTCGAATGGACCCAAACTCGAATTAGCCCGAACCCGAATGAACTCGAACCCGTACCCGAATGAGCCTAAACCCGAATCAACCCGAACCCAAAAAAATTTGAATCCAAAATGACCCATCCCAAACCCGTCCAATTGCCACCTCTACCTAAACCTCACTTGATATAAGACTTGACTTTTGCAAATTCCAATGGTTTTTTTTTTTTAAAAATTTTGTATTCATTTTTCAGAGGCCTATGAATTCCACGGGGAAAGGGAGGGTGCAATCATGATTGTTGCATGAATTTTATTCTCCAAAGTTGCATGAATTCATTAAATAATAATATTATGCAATACGGGTACCTATTGAAAACAAATTTTATTTTCACTACAATGGACTATTCAAGGTTGATTTCATTCATTTTTATATTTTTTTATTACTACTTGTAAACTGTTAAAAGGAAATGAAGTTGTTCGTTGATAATTTGCTTATCCCCTTCACCCCACCCCCACCAAAAAAAAAAAAAAAAAACAGTTTTTGTCGATAAAGGAAGAAATAATAATGAGAAAATTGGTTAGGTATACTATGTACTTACTACAGAGGTATAGAAATGGTAATGCAATTATGCAACTCAACTCAAATTTCAACAAGGGAACCGGGGACGCCCGGTCCAACACCAATTGACAACAAGGAAGGGAAAACCCACAAAACCCCCCACCCCAACGTCCCTTCCAGGCCTCCACTTTGTTTTGAAAAACCTCACCCCCTGTCGCCGACTCCTCCCCGACTCACCGTAACTCTGTTAGCTCGTCCCGCCCTGACTCAGCCCCAACATGGCTTTCCATTTCTCTACTTAAAAACCTCCCTCCTTTTCTCTCAAAAGCTTATTTTTTGAAGTATTTCTTTCCTATTCTGAGAGTTAGAGAGTCAAAGGTAGATATGTATGAGCTGCCGCCGCCCCAGCGATCGGATCCAGGTTCCATCGGTGGCGCGTCGGCTGATTTACGGGTGTACGAAACTTGGAAAGGCAGCAATGTAAGCTTTTCTTGTTTTTACTATTTTTTCTTTTTTTTTTGGGGGGGTGGGGGGTGGGGAGGGGGTTTGCATCTTATTCTTTTTTTTTTTTTTTTAGTCTTAAGGATCCTCCGTTTCCCTTTTTTTTTTATTCCATTTATACAGTAATAATTACGAAGACAACATTTTTATCCATGAATTTGACAAGGCATTAAATTTATGATTTTCATTTTAATGTTTGCAGATATTTTTATTTCAAGGGAGATTTATATTTGGACCAGATGTAAGATCATTAGGGCTGACTATTTTACTTATAGTAGCTCCAGTGTCCATTTTCTGTGTGTTTGTTGCCAGGAAATTGATGGATGACTTTTCTCATCACTTGGGTATTTCAATCATGGTTGTTGCCGTTGTCTTCACTGTCTATGTAAGTCTCTTTACAATTTCATGTTTGAATGAGTTGCTATCCTTGGAAAACTTTTGGTACTTGTTTGGAAGGTGATTGTATTATGGTCCCAATGAGATGGGGTTTCTAGGAGAAATGAACTGGAAATTATCTTTCATTTAACATTTTTTTGTCCATCTAGTGTTAGTTCATGACATTTACCATTGTTAAGATTGGTCATAGAACCCCTTTTGTTCTTGGTTAGAAATTTTGGCTCAAATTTGTAAGTTTCTGTGATCATAGCTTATAGTGTCTCGTTGCTTCTGTTGGCATATTCTTATGGCAGTTTAGTATAGCTTGAATAGTTGGATAGCTTATGGATCAGAGTTATAGCACATGAAGTAAATTAAGATTTGCAATCTCAATTCTTGCTATTGGTTGTTCCTTAGGGGGTCCTAGGCGCTCAGCTGGTCTCTTGGCTTATAAACCATGCACTTTCATCCTAAGCAGGTCTTGATAGTGCTTGACTGCCTGGATTCTGATGCAAATGACATTCAGAAATGCCTGGAGTGTCAGCTAGTTTCATTTTCTGGATGGCCATGGACATGGCTACTGTGTTTCAAAAGAGCCAAATGGTGTCTTAAATGTACAAAACAAAATATTCCCCCTGGCATTTACTAACTTTATCCAGCATTTATTAGAGTTTTGGAGAATCTATGTGATTTCTCTGAAACAGATCTAGAAGCTCATAAACCCGTTTGTTTCCTCTTTCAGGATTTAGTTCTTCTACTGCTAACATCTGGAAAAGATCCTGGTATCATTCCGCGCAATGCACACCCTCCAGAGCCAGAAGGTTTCGAGGGAAATGCAGATGTTGGGGCTGGTCAAACTCCACAGTTACGATTGCCTCGCATTAAAGAGGTTGAGGTCAATGGAATCACTGTGAAGATCAAGTATTGTGACACTTGCATGCTTTATAGACCTCCTCGCTGCTCACACTGTTCAATCTGCAATAACTGTGTAGAACGATTTGATCACCACTGTCCTTGGGTTGGGCAATGTATCGGACTGGTATGTCACCATTTTCTTTAGACTTATGTCCTATTGTTGAACATCAAAGGAAGGATCTCTCTCCCATCAACACAAGGAAACGGAAAAGATCAAAACAAGAAGCCTCCATTTTGTGTCTGCGTTTCCCTTTTTTTATGCTACATTAAGCTAAGTAGTGTTTACAGATTTAGTACTACTGGTTGCGGGTTGGAAAACACCACTGGCATTGAAGAGGATAATGACATGTTTTTGTTATATTTCTATTCATAGTTCTTCTAGCGGAGGTCATAATAGTATGGCGAAAGCTCATATTAATAAATGTTCAATGTGCTTATATACTATTTACCTTGGAGAAACCCCTCTGGGAGGGCAGTCCTTCTACTGAAACTTACTCATTCTAATTATTTTGAGTTCAGCTATTCTATGACAAATGAGCATTCTAGAAAAGCCTAAACCATGGTCTTCAATCCGTGTAGGAACATAGCCTAGCATATAATTGTTTGTGGTTGAAAAATTTTCATTATAACAGTGGTTGAAAATTGAAATTGCTGTGAAATGTGATGTTTTTCTGATTTTCTCTTTCCTGTACTGTCTGCTAATCTTATGGTTTTTTTCTTTTTGTGTGCAGCGAAATTATCGGTTCTTCTTCATGTTTGTCTTCTCGACAACCCTTCTTTGTATATATGTTTTTGCATTCTGTTGGGTCTACATTAGAAGGATCACGGCATCAGAGGAGACAACAATTTGGAGAGCCATGATTAAAACTCCAGCTTCCATTGTTTTAATAGTTTACACTTTCATTGCAATGTGGTTTGTTGGTGGTTTGACTGCCTTCCATTTGTATCTGATTAGTACAAACCAAGTGAGACAGTCATCCTTCTCATCATAATCATGCTGCAAAAAAGAGTCCATTAATATATTGTTGCATTAGTTTATTTGTTAGATTGGTTTAACACTCTTTGTCTTGCTTCTGCAGACAACATATGAGAATTTCAGATATCGATATGATCGTCGAGCAAACCCCTATAACAAAGGAGTGGTTGAGAACTTAAAGGAGATATTTTGCTCCAGCATTCCCGCATCCAAGAACAACTTCAGGGCAAAGGTACCCAGGGAACCTGTGTTACCGACACGACCTGGTGGTTTTATGAGTCCAAATATGGGGAAGGCTGTGGATGACATAGAAATGGGGAGGAAGACGGTGTGGAGTGATATTGGGACTGGCACTGATCATTGTGAAGGGCAACTCACAAGCGAACGTGTGAATGTTAAGGAGGGTGAATTAGGAGAATTATCTCCAGATATTAGAACTACTTTAGATGACATGGGTGACCGTGCTGGTATGCATCCCAGGCGATCTAGTTGGGGTAGAAAAAGTGGTCGATGGGAAATGTCGCCCGAAGTTCTTGCTTTGGCAGCTAGAGTTGGTGAACCAAATCGAGTTGTTGGAAGTAGCAGCAGCAGCAATTTGACAACCGAGAGCCGCCAGGCATAAGCTCTGCTGTTATATTTGACTGTAGGATATGGAAAAGGGTTTAATTGCTAAGGTTCCTTAACTTCTTCCTTCAATCATGTGCATTTTGGGGGCATTTGTTTTTGGCAGGGTGTTTGAGAGTGTTGGTTTGGTCCTTGTGCTTTGATGAAGAACTGGTGTGTTGTATCTTATCTTGTTGTATGAGAGTGAGGTTTTTCAGTTTCGACTTCGTGTTTGTGGAATTAGTTAGTTTCAAATTGCATTGAGTAATGGGTATTGACCTTGTGGATTCATTTTAGTGTCTTATAGTGCTCATTTCACGCCTCTGCGTTCTCTGTACCTTGATATGATGTGTGCTACGAATTCCTAAGATGGCAATGGCCGATGGGGTGTCACTAAGTAAATCGGATAAACGAGAGCAGACTGATAAGGTCAAACCTCAACCAACACTACGTAAGTGGAAGCTGGAGTCAAATTAGAAACATAGATGTGAGTTGATGTTGCAAAATCTGACTCAAAAACCAGTCAAATTAGAATCCCAAGTTTCAGTTGTAAGATTGCGCTGACACGTAAAGAGTCCAACATCAGAAGGCATTTGTGTCCCTTTCCTATTGTCTACGGGCATGCCGTGATTGTCCTTTCTAAGTGCCCAGCGCGCTAACTAACAATATAAATAATATTGTAGGGTGGATCTCGAAAGATATGAAAGATCTCCCTCCAAGTCGTATATACGACTTTCATCGAATACAGTTTTTAACAGAATTCTATGTCTATTTATTCACTTTAAATTGCGTATCCGTTTCCATTCCTTTCCTGCTATGATTGGAAATCTTGTATTTTATATATCTATACGATTGAGTCCTTTGGTTATCGAAATATTATAAAAAGAAGTGCTTTGAATCATTGCTATTTGACCCGGACCTGTTCTAAAAGAGTCGAGGCATTTCGAATTGTTTGTTGACACGGACAAAGTCAGGGAAAACCTCTGAAATTATTTCAATATTGGACCTTGGACATATAATAGTTTCGAATCGAATCTCTTTAGAAAGAAGATCTTTTATCTCACGATAGCCTGCTCCAGTCCCTCTACGAAACTTTCGTTATTGGGTTAACCATGCACTTCACATGTTTCTAGCTATTCACATGGCATCATCAAATGATACAAGTCTTGGATAAGAATCTACAACGCATTAGAATGCCATTGTTGACGATCCTTTACTCTGACAGCATCTAAGGTTCCTAGAACAATGTGATATCTCACACCGATAAATCCTTAACCCTTCCCCCTCTTACCAAGACTACAGAATGTTCTTGAGAATTATGGCCAATACCAGGTATATAAGCAGTGATTTCAATCCCAAAGGTTAATCATACTTTGGCAACTTTACGTAAGGTAGAGTTTGGTTTTTTGGAGGTGATAGTGGAAAAGTTGACAGATAAGTCACCCTTACTGTCACTCTATAGAACCGTAAATGAGATTTTCACCTCATACGGCTCCTCATTCAATTCTTTCGAAGTCAGTGGGTCCTTTTCGTAGTTCGAGAATCTCCTCCCTTCTTCCACTCTGTCCCGAAGAGTAACTAAGACAAATTCAGTCACGTTTTCATGTTCCAATTGAACACTTTTCATTTTTGATTATTCTCAAAAGAGAAGATTTTTTTTTACCAAACATCTACAGATCCAATCACACGATGTTATAATAAGAACAAGAGATCTTTCTCGATCAATTCCTTTGCCCCTCATTCTTTGATAATCAGAAAGATCCTTTTCAAGTTTGAATTTGTTCATTTGGAATCTGGGTTCTTCTACTTCATTTTTATTTAATGGGCATTTTATGTTATGGCGGATTAGCAAATTATTGGGCCGAACTGGATTTGAACCAGCGTTGACATATTGCCAACGAATTTACAGTCTGTCCCCATTAACACCTTGGGCATCGAACCAGAAAGAATCAATTCTAGGTTTATTGATAATCCATGATCAACTTCCTTTCGTAGTACCCTACCCCCTAGGGAAGTCGAATCCCTGTTGCCTCCTTGAAAGAGAGATGTCCTAAACCGCTAGACGATGGGGGCATATTTGCCTGACCGCGATCATACTATGCTCATAGTATGAACAGTTTTTTGAAATTGTCAATATAATGGAATGATATGACTAGATCCAAAAGCTTTTTCTATCTTTTATGATTTTGCATTTTTGATTCATGATTTATATTCAGTAAATCATTCATTTTAATTGCCACTCTATTTTATATAGAAATGAATTAGATAAATTTAATCTATTATATAAATAGATATTATAAAAAAAATTAGATTATATTAATAATACAAAATATAAGATCCTTTCGAAAAGTGATTGGTTTAACATAAACATAAAAAAGAGAGTTAACCTTCATTTTTTCCACTTTCATTCATTGATTCACTTATTATTACGATGAAACGGGCATATTTCTATCCCACACTAAGCCAATAAATTAACAAAAAGTCAGTATGAAATTTTGGGAAGAGTGAGCAAGAAGTTATCAAAAATTATGCGTGTTTTCTTCCTAAAAATTAGATTTGGTGGACAAAGCAAATCTTTTCATCACATGTTTCGATAAAATAGATTGGATCTATGTCGAATTGCTAAGGAAAACTAGGATGGACTTAAATAGGAGAGTTTTTCTTCTGTTATATACTGCCTCTGCCAATTACAAAATCTTTTTCAAGTTTCCAACAGAAAATCGCAAACACCATCTTCAATTCCTTGTCATCAATGACATTACGCTAGAAAATCTCTTGTGATTTTCCATAAAAATCCACGTAAATATTATAATTATAACTCTGAATGTCAAGCCCGGAGATATAAAAGAGAATCCAATCCGACTTGTTAAGATGATTCAGCAGCAGGCAACAGTTTAACTAAAACTAAAAATTTAAAGAGATAAACTGTCCAGTCAACAAAAGCTTGGATCAGCAGAGCATCAAACCAAGGTAGTGTTGGTATATTTTGATCTATCTCGTCCCAAAGACTTTCAATGTTCTGTTACAATTATACAGAACCAGGGAGGTTTTTGTAATTTGACTTTATCTATAGTAGGCTAAAATGTCAGGGGAGCGCACCTCTCCTAATGTTATCAACTGCGATTTGGTTACTTGCAATAGAAATCTGTTCTGTGTTGAGGAAGATTGAGTTAAAAACTGTCATGCAATAGTATTATTATTATTATTATTATTTTTTTTTTTAAACTACTTCGAAAACAGCTAGGCAGTATATTAGTAGGTTAGTAGCAGTTAGAACTCAAGAGTCAAGACCACTGCTTTCAGCTCAGCCTCAACTTGAAATGAAACGATTTTCACTTAACGCAGTAAACCTTCCATTTCTGGTTGACAGATCGTATTACTATCCCATCCTTTTATCTTGAGAGATAAACTCCATACTATATTGGTGGACGGATAAATCAGGTGAAGTAGGTGAGTTTCCGGTAATTGAGTTCATTTAGCTTCGTTTTCTTTCGTCAGGTCGGTTTCTCTTTGGCCTTTTCGCCTCCTTAGTTTTAGCATTTCAACTTGGTTGGCGGCAATGATATGGATTTTCATCTGGATTTAATTGCTTTTTATATCGGATGGTTTCCTTTCGTGGCAGAGATGTTCAAGAATCAACTGCAGGAACTTGCACAAAGAAGCTGTTTTGACCTCCCTTCTTAGGCCTGCATCAGAGAAGGAACTGATCTTGCACCCAGATTTAAAGCATCTGTGAACTTCAATGGTGAGGTCTTTGAAAGCCGGCGTACTCCTCTACATTGAGACAGGCTGAGCACGCTGCTGCAGAATTGGCTCTCAATATCCTGTCCGCGAGGGGTCCTTCAATGTCTCTCACTGCAAGAGTTCTTGTAAGTTCCTTTACATATATCAATTCTCCCATCTAATTAGCTTTTTATCAATAGTTTTCTTGATGGTAGACGAGATTAAAGCACACCTCTTTATCCTCAGTTAGATGGTAGATTTGTTTCATCTTGTTTCTTTGCTTCTGTAATGCAGTGAAGGATGAGACTGGAATTTACAAGAACCTCCTTCAGGAAACTGCTTATAGAGCTGGGCTTAACCTCCCTGCCTACACCAATGTAAGATCAGGTCCTGGTCATGCCCCAATCTTCACTTGCACAGTGGAGCTTGCCGGTGTGAACTTCACGGGTGGGCCTGGCAAAACAAAGAAGCAAGCAGAGAAGAATGCTGCAATTGCAGCCTGGTCTGCCTTGAAAAGAAGTAAATTTCGGTTCCTCTTTTCTGAATGATTATCATATATTAGTATTTGTATATTGGAGCCCGATTATTCTACATTTTTGTACAGTGCCAAACTTGGATTTTTTGACAAATAAAGAAGCCGACAATCGTCAGGATCAGGATCTGAAGGTTGTGTCAAGAGTCCTCTCAAGCTTCAAGACAAAAGATGACAGCAAACAATTTAGGAGGGACTATAATCCAGCAAAAAGAAGGGTGGTCAGGGGAAACAGGGATATTGGCTCTCCATCTTCTTCCACCGCTTGTAACTCTCTTCATCAAAAGTGGAGGCTTATGGATCTCTTGATGGATTCTGCCTTGGATGGTTCGACCCAAAACCAAAACAGCTTTGTATCTCTCCTTCCTCCGTGCCCGCCTAGAACGGTTTCAAAAATCTTACCATCAACCTCATCTAAAGACAGTCGATCTAACCATTCATCTAATAGATCCATTCCAATACAAATTAGGGGTAAATCAGAAGTGAAACTGCCTCCTCTACTGGAAGAACATTTAATGGATGAGCAAGAATGGCTTGATGTCAAGCAAGATGTCATCAAGAAGTCCATTGAAAACGAAGGATCTAGATGTAGCAATTTAGTTTCTAATAGTCATGTCTATGGGGCAAGTACTAGTCCTGGGAAACTCGGCACTTGCATGCTTGAAAGTGCAACAACGAAAACTGAAGCAAGCCAGATTAACAGCAGGCTTTTAGGTCGCCGAATCCATCGCAAATGACTCCAACTTAGCTCAAGGCAGCTACAACGGCCCAGAACATGTATAGTGGAGGGTCTAACCCACGTAGGATTGCCCCAGCAGTTAAAATCAGATCAGTGATCCCAGTTTGTGCAGCTCCACCACCTCCAAACAGACCCCAGGAAACAACCCCATCACAGCTGAAGGGACCCTGATCAACAAGCCTAAACACTGCTGCTTCTCCTAGTCCAATGGCAATGCAAATAGGATCAGCTAAGGTCTAACCAGCCAGCTCAGTAAGGTTCAGCAAGTCATGGCCAGACACAGACCAACTCAATTCTGAGTTGATGAATCTACTATTAATGAAGTAAAGCCAGTGACATAATCTTTCTATATAATATCATGTTATCAACACATTATTAGCATTTCTTGCATGATTCATCTCTTGGACTGTCCCTTAAATATGCCTTTTCGCCTTTGGAAAACCACTGTTTCCTTCTTTTCTTGTTTTCCTGGATCAGGACTCTCTTCTGTAAATGATCATGAAGCATAATTTTTCCATAAATTTTCACCCTTGAAATTTATTATTAAATCACCGCAGCAAGAGAGAAGAGAGAAGAGAGAGCAATGAGCATTAAATGAGATCTGCTAGAGTGGGTTGGAGGAGATAGAAAAGAGGCGGCAGATGAGGTTAGCAACGAAGGGCACATTGAGTGTTAGAGAACGAACAGACCATTGCAGCGATAAACGCAAGCAATTAAGTTACCCAAGCTCTCTCAGCAAATATTTAATAACCTCGTCTTCGCCATCAATGCTCCTTCGCATCTCTTCCTCCGTATTTTTCCCTCTCATTTATTATCACCTTGACCTTCTCCTTTTTAATTCTTTTATATCTTGATCTTCAAGTATTTCATGTTTTTTTTTTTCCTTTTCTATTTTATTTATACTTAAAGAGTGAGTTTTTTTTTTGGACCTTGAAAACCACCAACCTGGAAGGAAAAGTTAACCATATAGAATAGGTCGGAGAAAGGGAAAGCTGATAATTTCATAACACACACACACGCACACAAACACACACATATATATAAATATATATATTCCAAATGCTTTGAACAACAAAGAAGCTGTTAGGCTATGGGACATATTGGCGCAATAAAAAAAGTGGGTTAGTTACGGTCCTATAGTTCTTGCTGCCCATGTGTATGAAAGCTCTGCCCACATGGCCATCGGGGACAGTTGAGAGTTGATTTTCAGATTTCAGCAAATCTAAATGGTGAAGCTAAAGGCAACAGAGGTGAGCATAGGGAAGTGATGGGCTTGTTAGATACAAACTACACAAGGCCGGAATGGATGGAACTTTGCATTAGCTTCATGCCACTAGTGAAAACTAAAGGAATTTTAAAATTTTCAGCCACTTTAGGATTTGAGTAAAACAAATGAGGTTGTTTATGCACCCAAAATAGATAAACAATAACCAGTGAGCGAGGTTTGAAATGAGAAATCACAACTCACAAGACAAGGTGTTGTATGGAATAGAATTCTTAAGTTATTGTAATGTCCATGAATGTATATGATATAGAAGAGATGATACTGTCTAAAATTGGAAACTAGACTTTCTCTCAACGCCTAAGGCATTTTACACTGGATTCTGGACCCTATGTCTAAAGGTCCACTTCTAGACATTCATGTTCCCATTATTGGGCTTCTCAAGCCGAACCCTCTAATAGCCAAAACTTCTGCTAAAATAACTTATATATCATTGTCATTACTGTAGCTTTGTTTTTATTTTTATTTAAAAAAAATATTATGTTAAATTTTATTCACGTACAAATTAAAAATTTATTTATGAACCAGTTACTGGTTCAAAAAGAATAATAAAAACTTGTCTAAATAAAGTAATAAAATTCAATCACTTCTCCTTATTTTAGCCTTTATGTATACACCCTCGCATACTCTACAGTTCACCATTCGTGGTGCTTCAATACTTGAAACCTTGAATGAAAATTATTTGATTAATCGCTGTCGAAACTATATATATATATATAACGGAATAAACTGACTTGTCAACTGGTAACTTGAGGGTGAAGTCGACGGTCAATTTATGACGTAGAACATGCCAAGAATATTTTTACTTTGTAAAATTGGAAGGAATATTCCAAAGGGAGATCCTCTCCGTCCTTGGCCCGTTCAAATTCCGCCTTAAATGCACCTTTCTTTGGCTCAAAATCCTTCTTCTATCAATTTTCTCCTCCTCTGTTTTAGCTTTTATAGCATTAGTAAATAACAATGGCTCTAAAGGCTGTTCATGCCTCGGACATCCCAAACCGTGACCATGTCCAAGAAAACGCTTCTCTTTCTCTCTACTCTACCCGTTTTCCAAAATGTATATATATCCAAATTTAGAATTATACGAAGTTCTTTGTTGTTTTTTGATATATCAAGATTATCATCTCGATTGTTCTTTGTTTTGCTGTTTATAATATATATATATATGTATATATGTATGTATGAACTATGAACCGTCTGATTATGGGACTTTTCTTTTTGTCTGGGTGCAGGGTTGGAGTTGAACAGGGCAGCATCGTTTGGGAAACCAAAGTTCTTGGTAATAGGGCACAGGGGACATGGCATGAACATTTTACAAAGGCCTGATTCAAGAATGAAAGCCATTAAAGAAAACTCCATTCTCTCCTTCAACTCTGCTGCTAAATTTCCCCTTGACTTCATTGAATTTGACGTTCAGCTAACAATTCAAATTCTTGAAAAATTTCCTTCTTTTTTTTTTTTTTGTTCTTTCTATTTTTGGTTGTCGTTGTCTTTGAATAAGCCGAAATCTTAATTAGAAGTTAGGACATGGAACCAAGTTGTGAGGTTGACAGGCGTCGTACGCTGGCAGCGTACGAGAAGTGCTTTGTCAGTTTGCCTTAATGTAATCTAGGTGCGTCATTCGTGGGTGGGTGTGTTTTTTTTTTTTTTTAATGTTTATATTTGGAAAATTAACAGGTTTTGTTCTTAAGAAATGGTGGGACCGAACTTTACTATGACGTTAGGAGGAATTCCTTGGAGCAGGCCATGAAGGTCTGCTTGGATGGAGGTTTACAAGGGATTGTTTCAGAGATCAAAGGAGTGTTCAGAAATCCGGGAGCAGTGCCTAAGATCAAAGAGTCTGAGCTCTCTCTCCTCACATATGGCAAACTGAAGTAAGTTCCTCAACTGCAACACCGTTTAGCTAAAACATCATCTTTCCTAAATCGCCATCATATATAAAATTCTGGTATGCTTTTTGATTATTCCAAAAGTCTCTTCATTGTCAAATCTTGCATTCCTTCTCCAAGTTGTTATTACCCTTAAGATTGAGAGGCTACTTTCAATTTAATTCTTCGAAGGTTTCTAACTAAGTGTTAATTTTGGTGGTCACTGCAGCAATGTGCCTGAAGCTGTTTACATGCAACATTTAATCGGAATTGATGGAGTGACAGTTGATTTTGTTCAAGAGATCTCACAGGCTGTGGGAGACATGATTAAGTCCGCCAAGGCTGTTACTGCAGAGAAGAGTTTAAGCAAAGGGAACGGGAAGACTGAGGCAAAGTCAAAGCTTCAGTTCTCACAGCAGGAGCTCGCATTCATCTTAAAGCTAATACCAGAATTGATAAAACACTAATTCTTTTCTTGCCTCTTAACACTATAATAATTGCTAATAATTACTTTTTTTTCCTTCTATTTTGGAGCTGTAACCAAATTACACGTTTGTAGATAAATTGTTATTTTTAAGGCTAGAAAATCTTCATGACACTCGATCATTTTCAAACGATATATCATCACTAGAACCCTTGTAATTTTTTATATTCTATAGTGATTTAGCCTGTGTATAATTGTTTATATTTTCCAATGTTCATAAATTATGACAACATTATTATGTTATAGCAGGTTAACAAGCTCAATGAATATAATCATATATCCTAAGAGTTTAGATGGATAATCTAGTTCATATATGTTAACACAGTTAACAAGTAAAGGGTTAGGTTAAAAATTTGAATCAATCGAAGGAAGGGGGATGATTGGTAACCTGTCCTTTCAAATCTCAAATTTTCCCTTCTTTACCAAATTTCTGCTCTATTGCTGTGTCGCAAACTTAAGTATACTATGCAATGGGCTTGAGTTGACTTGTAATCTTTCAGTCTGCAATTATTTTACACCGAAAGTGATGCACGTGTAAAACTTTGTGATCCAGTACAGATCCTAGCAAATCAAGTAATGACTCCGCCCTTACGTAAGTTAAGCCGTTCATACCATGGGCTATGTACTTTTCGCACAACAGTCAGGCCACAATGGAAAAAAGAAAGGAGAAAAAGGCCGGCTTTCTTTTCTTAACAGAAGTAGGCGGATTGAAATCTAGCTTCCAGTTTACTTTAGGGTTTCTGTAGTTTTTGTATTTTCCTCAAAGTCTGCAAAGAGTAGTCTGTCCCTCTAGCTAGGCTAGGTTAGGGTATAGCTTATACGTTCTTTTCAGTTATTAAAGCTTAGGCTGATGTTTAAAACCAAGCACTACCCCCAGTTGATAGCAGCAATTAATTCTAATAAATTAGAAGATCATATTTAATGTAATTATATAAATATAATTTTTATAAAATTAAAAAAATTATGATATAATTTAATTATATTTTTAAAATTTATAAAATAAAAATTATAAATTTATTAAAATTAATATAAATATAAAAATTTTTAAATATAATTAAAATATAATAAAATATATAAATATTTTATAAGTACTTTAAGTTACAAGATTTATAATAAATAGTTACGCCAATTTTATAGTATAGAAGTTATGCATGCATGCATATGTTCCCTACATTCGGCCCTTTGTATGTAATTTCTCCTTGTTTTATGGCCATAACTCACTTGTTTTGGTTTTTTGGCTAAATTATGGGTCAGGTTAGGATTATCTGAGATTCGTATTTAGCTAGAACTGCATAATAGCAGTAATATATGTAAAGATAAGGGGAAATGACTTTGCTTACTCTCCTTTATCTCTCTCTTTCTTCTAAATCACCTAGATTATTTATTTATTTATTTTATAATAAAGATCTTAATTTAAAAATAAATAAAAATTTATAAATATTAATATTTAAATTTTTAATTTATTAAATATCACATATTAAAAAAATAATTATACAATCATTTAAATCCCAAGTTCATCACCCAAACTACTTTCTGGTTGACATTCGCGCACATTTCCATTTCAGCATGTAAGAACTGCATAGGTGTTTGAAGAGCAAAACCAAATTTATACGAATACATGTAAAATACTATTTACATATATGCATGTAAATATATATATGGAGCATTTTTTTAAAGTAAATGTTATGCTAAATTACTAATAATGGTGATGTTTGTTTTTGGAACACAACAATAGTGTATATATACTGGTAATATTGTAGACCTCATACTAACGTCAATATATAGGACAAGAAACTTAGGGACGGCTGCAAATGTAGAATTGTATATATAATATCTAATTGCAGTTATTGATATAATTTTAAATAAAAAAATTATATGGTACATGAACATGGACTAAATACAATTAACTATAGTCTCCATAGGAGGAAAAAGTAATAAGTCTAGTATAAAAGAAAAAAAAAGCATCTTTTGTGATTACAACAATCATGGAAATTGGAAATGAAGGATATGTACACTGCCCAAAATGATCTTTTAGAAATAGATGACGAAACAGCTGGACAAAGCAAAGGAGAAATTAAGGGAAATGTTTCCTAGGAGTGTTAAAGAAGAATAAGTAGATCATAATGATAATGTAAACAAAAAAAGGACACACATAATCATGGTCTGAACAATATCTCATTAATTAACAAACTCATGAATTTATTTTCACAATAAGTTTGTTGTTCAAACACGCATCTAGAGGTATTGTTATGTTCTTCAAAACCAAGGGAAGCAGCCTGTTTATTAATTAAAACAAAAAAATGGGATTATTTTAAGGTGGGTTTATATATATATATATATGTATATGCATCATCGAAGTCATTATCATGGCTTGAATAAGAAATCAAGGAATACGAGAGGCTCTTTTTTTTTTATTCTTTATTTTTATATATTATGTTAGAATATTTTTAAAATAATGTCAAAGATCGTGTCTTTAAAAGTTATTTTTTTAATTATAAAGAGTAGTGTCTCTTAATTTATTTATCAAGTGATGTGACTATCTAAATGGATATATATTTGAAAAAATTATATCTACATAAAAAGGTATTTCTTTACTTATAAATAGAATCCCTCTCATTTAGAAGAAATAGATAGAAAACTACAAATAAAATTTTGATAGTTTTGTCACACACTACTTAATGTACAGTTAATTGATGTCGTTAATGCAAAACCTTGTCAATCGTAGGGCTTCATTATATCCTCGAGGTTTATACATCGGTAACCCTTTTACCTACCTAATTAATGATAAAGGCGAATAAAATGTTAAATAAAATTACACGCTTTGAAGTCTTCGTCAATTTCTTTTTTTTTTTTGTTTCTCACGTACTATACCGTCATTGGCATTCTTTACGAGGATGAATTAACTTGTACATACTGTATTGAAATGGGTGGTCATTTTGGGTTGGAACTCTTCTTCATTTTGAATTGCAAATTTTAGTTGCTCAATATTTCATGAGTTTTTCCGATGAACGAATAGCTAGGGGCAGTCAGTCAAAATCGGTTAAGTCTTTTGTCTTTTTAGTGAATGATTTACATTCATATTTTTCACATGTTATTTCAAATAGTGGAATTGAATTCAACATCTTAATTATTTTTATTTAAAGAAAATAGCAATAATCAAGCAATATAAGTGAAAGAATATATATATATATATATATAGCGTTTTCATGAATGTGATAAATATGTATATATATTTCATGCTATGAATATTTTAGAACTACGTGTTATAGGGAGTTTCAAGTTCGTTTCTAATTAGCTACTATTATCCAAAGAGTTAATTTTTGGTAGACAAGAAAAAAAAGGGTTTAATTATTAATTTCTGATCTATCTATGCTAACCGAATTTTTCCTCCCAAAACGCAGTTTTTTGCGTAACTTACAAAAATGCTAGTATGAAACAAATCTAATCTAGCAGTTGGGGAACAAAAACTCACTTCTAAGCTTTCATGTCTTGTCGGCGTAAGCCAAAAACCTACAATTACAGTGCGGTAAGAATTAATTACATTATATATATATATATATGTATGTATGTATGTATGTATATATGATGAAGTTGAAAGGCTTGGAGTTTATGTACAAACAAGTAACCAACAAAAAATCCAGCAACAAAATCTTTATCACATCAACTTGAAGGATTGGGATACAAGAAGGTCCCACTTCACTTTGGGTGAATTGTAAGTTTTTTTTTTTTTGCTTCTTCTTCTTCTTCATCATGTAACCATAAGAATGACTAGCGTAAATGATATTGAATTTGACTCTCATCTAACCATCAACGGTGATCGTTTGTTATTGGTCGTTTTAAATGTAATGTAACATGTTCTGCTCATTAATTGTCCCCACTGCTCGAAGGGATTGCTTTGAAGGCCCCTTAGCCTGAAATGAGGGCTCCCTTGTAAGAAAATCAGCACCAACGTGGCACACGTGGGGCAAATTGTTGAAACTGCTAGCAAGGGGAGTGTCCTATGTCCTTGACCGTAAAACAGTATAATTTTCTTTCTTACACGTTTGGTTTGTGTAAGAAACGACCCGTCAACATAAAGCAATGGGTTAGTCAAGGAAGGAAGGAGTTCCTTCCGAGTCAGAATAAGAGGTTTTTGTTTTGGACTTTGACTGTAACCATTTCTTCTCCTATATATATATATATATATATATATATATATATATATATACAAAAAAAACATCCCCGATCTTGCTCTCCTTCCAAG
>JBBYHM010000027.1:2582442-2653992 GCA_038381775.1 Adansonia rubrostipa
TATATATACATCGTCCAGAAAAAGTTAAAATTGCGACAAATTCCATTGAGAGGACCGACTATTGTCAAAAGTGCTTATTATGGTGGATGTGAAAAGCTTGATGGTAACAATCAATTATTTTATTTTTGAAGCAATGGACGTCAAAGAAATGTGTAATGGACATGCTAATCATAACTGCAATTTCAATAGGATAAGCTGTTGTAATCTTTGACAGGAATATTTTTCGCGAAATAAACTAAAAAATATATATATCTAAAAGAGGGGCAGTGTTATTGAAGTCGGCGTGAATTGGTAATAGATCGAAAATAAGTGATTTAATCAATTCAATACATTATATCAAATTATTTATTAATTTAATTGATAAAAAAATTAAAAAAATTGGTTTAACATATATTTTAAAATATTTTATCTTTTTAAAAAAATTTGATGAGGTTTAAATATTTAGCTTTTCAATTTTATATAAAAATAATACTATTAAGTCAAATATATATTTTATTTAATTATTTACTATAATTATATTTATTTAACATTAAATTTATTTTTTAAAATATTCACAATCCCACTTAATTGAAACAGCCAGTTCAACCAATTGAGCTACAAACAAAAAATTTAACCGATTTGATTTTGATGCTTTTTTTAACTTTGAAAAAAGAATATGACTTCGATCTATTATTTTTTTAATCCATTATTTTTGATACATCTTTAATAATTTTTAAAGATAATATCTTTTAATTATTTTTCTTGAAAGGAGAAAGTTTAAATTAATGGGAGGGGCACGACTAATGTTTCCTGTGCTTTAAGTGTATTTTGATAACTCTATAAAATAAAATTATTTAGTTTTATTACGTGCATCAAAGTAGCTAAGTTTTGAAAATTTTTATTGAGACTTTATAAATTTCTAGTTATTTTAAAATTATTTATGGTTAAGTGATATAGTAATCTAGTATTTTTTTAAGTTTTTGTAGGCTAAAGCCCAATGAAGTTTTCTAGGTGTGAGAACACATTAAAAAAGCAAAGTGAACCCATCCTAAAAACTTTCCAAAATAAATTGCTTATGTAACTTGTGCGTGAAGTTTCTTATTTCCATGTTTTTGGTTATTTATACTTTTTAGAGTTGTAGGCTTGGAGAATTTTAGGTTTTTATTTTTCCTTCTTTTTTTCTAGATAGGAGAGCAACCACCATAATAATCAAAATGATGAGATAAATTTTGTAAACAAAAAACTTGACAATCTTGGTTACTTTTATTTTCTTTATTTTTTTTTGTAATATTTATGATGGTAAAACTCTTTAATTTTATGTTTTCTTTGTTGATTATGAACTAGATTTATTTTTCAACTATTACAATAGAACTCAATATGTAGTTTATACTATTTTATTATCTTTTCTTGATTTTAATGATATTTGGATTATTTGTTTAATCTTGTTCTAAATACTTCTAGTTGCATGATCACTAATTAGATTGATCAAGAAACCCTAATGAACTTGAAAAGGAAAATTTTATGTTTAGACTTGGATTGAATGACAAATGTTTTATAGTAATTTATTATGATGAATTTATCTACATGTTAGATAGGAATATACGAGCATATCACGTATAATTTATTTAGAGTCTATGGTTAATGTGTTTTTCTTTAATTCAATTCATCTAGGCATGATTTAGATAAGAGAGATGTTTTTATAAGACAATTGAAATATACATGTAAATAAAATAGAATTTCAGATTAACAATTCATTACCATTAGTCAAGTTAAGAGAATAAGGTTTTATTCAAATAAACTGTTGAGAGAAATTGTAATCATGTGCTTTAATCATTGATTGTTTGTGTAATTATTATTTTTTTTATTTAGTTTGGATATATATATTTTAATCATTTATTTGAATAAGATTAAGTTTTTATGATTTTAGTACTTAGCGATATTGTTAACAATTCCTTGTGGGATAAAAATGGTGCACCAGAGCAGGAAAAAGGTAACTTGGTATGGAATTGAGACTAGGTTATTAACATGAGTTGCTCGCTCTACTTTCACACATGGTCATTAAGAAATGACTAAAAAATTAGAGTCGCTAGCAATCTTTTTTGGTTAGTTGTGATTGGTTGTACTGAGATTCCTAATTTTGGGGTTATGAAACCATCAAAAATTATTTTTAAGGCCTGCTAATAAACTAGAGATCACATGAAAGGGTTTCAGAGTCAGTTATGTGTAAGGAAGATGAGCACTCCCACAATGATAATAAATTGTACATGTTAATCACCTTTTGTCCTAAATCTCAGTTATTAATGGATTTTAATAAAGTTTAGTGTTTAAAAATAATTTCCTAAATTTATTTGTTACATGAATGAGGTTTTAAGTAAAATGAAAATTCTTCGTATCCAACTAGTAAACCTAGTGAAACGCGAACTTTTTATATTTTTTTTGAAAAAATTTTGATTTAAATATTTTGAAAAGGGTATTTCTTCATTAAACATAATTGATGAAAATCTTTTTGTATATTAGAAGAAATTTATGGACTTTTTCCATGTTTATTAAAAAATGTGTTAACAAAAGAAAAATTAAAGACTCTATTTTAACCTAAGGAAAATTATAAATTCTAAAGGTTTGGTATTGACGTGAAAATATTAACCTAACCCTAAAGATACGTGAAATCTGACTCTACTCAAACAAATCAATTAAAATTTCAAATTTTGAATTAATTAGTTTGAGTTATTCAAATTATTCTAGTTTTCGAAATCGTTAAATCATAAAAAATACCTTTTCGAAAAGTTAATTTCACAAACTTTTTATGAAAAATATTTTAAGAATCCAAAAAAATTATCTGATGGGTTGAAATGGCCCAAACATAATGCAATTACTGATGCCAAGGGTTTCAAACAGCATTGGTTTGAAAAATCATAATCCCTTATCCAAAATGATCTAGGAACAAATGAGACACCGTTTGAAAGATAGTTTGATATGGTTTTAGGGAAAAATATTAGAAAATTCATGAAAATTTATTTAAGATTCGGAAATGATTTTTCAATTCATGGTTATAGTGTTACCAGCATGAAACATGGGACTTTTTTACTAGCATGAAACAAGGGACTTTTTTTAGTTTTTTTGGGGTTTCCTAAAACTGGACTCAGACTATGGACATTTGAACATCCATGACAAAGGGGCATCAATGATAGTGACTTCAGAAGCTTATTTGCACAATTTTGAAGTAGTTTGAGATGATGGAATAATCCATTAACCATGTCACTAGCAAAAGGCTTTAGACAACAAAATCAAGGCACAAACAACTTAGGACAAGTTAAAAAGACATGTTATTTTTGAAAATCAGAACATTTAGTCTCATTTAACCTTGAATCTGAACATGGAAACCTTGATTTTTCCCCAAGATTGGAGGATCAATTGATAAAAAATATGAAGTCCATATTAATCCTCATTTATTAAGGATACTATAGAACTAACTTGGGTTTTTTTTTAAATGAAAATAGTTTTTTGCAATAAGAACAAGACATCAAGCAAGCATCTTTAATCACGAAAAACATCCAAACATGGCATCAAATGATAAAAACATACTAGAACATAAACAAGACATCTTTCTTATTAAAGAAAAATGTTAAAATGCAAGGAAAATATGGAAGATGCATGAACATACTAGAATATATTTATGTAGACATGAGATATGGTATCAGCATAAAAGAAAGTGTTTTCATGACTTTAACATGTGTTGGAAGTTTCATGACAGCATAAAGGCATGATTTTTAAGGAAGAAAAATGCATGAACATGTTAAAATATATTTATGGAAGCATGGAATATGATATGGGCACAAAGGAAGATGTTTTCATGGTATGAATAAGGGATGAAAATTTCATGAAAATAAAAACATGATTTTTAAACATGAATCCATGACAAAGTCATAGGCTCATGGACAAGAAATCAAAGAAAACGCATGGAGCCTACAAGAGGTCATGGTTGCATGAAATGGTCACCAGCATGTGTAGAACATGAAAATAGCAACAAGATATAGAAACAAGTTAAGAAAATATACCAACTAGAGTTCTAATAGCTTTTTCCAAAAAGAGATAAGCTTTTTCCAAGCAAAGATGTTGCACTTGAAGCTTTTTTCTTACTTGCTATGAGTTAGTAGGAAGCACAATAAGAAAATATGGCTTAAAATGGTGTTATGGAGGTATTTTTAGGATGGTATGGAGAGCTATGAAAATGGGAATGCTTTGATGCTTTTTTGGAGGCTGTTATGTGTAGAGAGAATGTGTGAAATTAAGTGTGTGCAAGTGTGTTCAGCTGAGCCAAAGTTAGCCTATATAATCATGTGAAGAGTGAAGACAAAATACAAAAAAAGCAAGGGTATTTTAGGGCTTTGGGTCATGTATCTAAATTATGGACAAATATTATGCTCAGCTACCACTTAATTTCATTGGCTTGCTTAGCAAAAACAATGGATCAAGGCTACTTTATACAGCTGAGCCGAGAAAAGGTACCAAAGTGCCTCTAATAAATTGCATTAAATCATGTTATGTCCATTGTCATGGATATTTATGCCTTAAAAATTTAATTAATCCTGTCACAAGTCCAATGCTAAGGCCTTGTATGAATTTGGATGATTTTGGTGCCAAAAACATGGTCTAATTCGAGTTTTGATGTAATGGTGCAAATGGATAAAAATTTCATGAACTGGACCACTTTGCCTGTGTGTATCAATAGAATGCATTTGTATCGATACATAAAACAAATTTTGCCCAAATGCATCGATACATTGAAAAATGTATCGATTATTAAAGCTTGTATCGATGCAGCTACTTATGTATCGATACATTTTGGCCAAAATCATAATTTTATCAACTGCTAAACCTTGTATTGATATAACAAACCAATGTATCTATACAAGAAGAATGTATGATACACTGACATTTTATATCGATACAACCTATTAAAGTTGAATTTTTGATAATGTGGAGGCCCTGTATCGATACATAAAAAATGTAAATTTTGTGTAACTTTGGCTCTCTGAACACCTTATCATGACTAAGAATGATGGATGACTAATCCACACTTATCTAAATGACCTCGATGATGCCTCGTGTAGTAATCTTTGATTCCTTGAACGATGGTCCAAACAAAATAGGTTGTCTACAAAATTCAATTCATTTTCAGTTTGAGTCATTTTAAGTTCAGGTTAATCAAATTTGACATACGATTATTTGGATTTGGGTCATTTGAATTCAAATCATTTCAAATTCATGTCATCCAAGTTTAATGCTCGAGTCACTTTAGTTAGGTTATTCAAATTTGATATTTTTAATTTTAAAACCAAATCATATCAATTTAGAAAAATATTTTATCAAGTCATATTTAAGTAGAATTTTATTAAAATATAGACAACAAGTATTAAATAATATTTGCAAATAAATATAAACATTGTAATTTTTAATTTAAAAATAAATATATACCTAAACCAACTTTTTGGATTCGAGCATAATCTTCTATTTTCTTAAAAAAAATTCTAGTGTCCATTTTGCTTAAATGAGTATAATAGTATGCCTGAAACCATTATATCAATCTATTTGTATATTTATAAAAGTATTGTTCTAACACGGTGTACATAGCATTATAATGCAAGATACATATCAATGACCTATTTTATATGCATTTTAGAAAAATCGTATCATAAGACTTAAAAGATTATACTTTTAAAATAAAAACAAACAACATATTTCCCTTAAAAATAATGTATATAATGATAAGAGATTATGGGTCAATTTGAATGGACGGTGAAATTAATTCTAGTGAGATTGAAAACAGCAATGGAGATAAGATTATGTATTGTAATGGTGAGATTAAAATCAATTATGAGATATCTGTTTGGATTTAATTGCAGCGGTGGCGGTGATGTGAATTACAATGAAAAAGAATGACTATTAGAGACATCAGACTAAAATATATATATAATCATTATCTATTTACATAATTAAAAGTTAACAAAATAATATTCAATTATTTATTATTTTTATGTATTTTTATAATATTTTAATTTTATTTAATATTTTAAAAATTAAAATCTTTTCACTAAAAATATGAGCATATTATTTTATATTAAGAATTGATCTATTCAATTATTTATTAATTTATTATATAATTATATATTTCATTTTATATTTTTATTTGTATTTATTTATCTATAACTATTTATTTTATATATAATTAATTATTAAATAAAAAAGGGCAAAATGGAGGCAGTTTCATCTGGGCGTCGAAGCCTTGTCATCCAAACAGACAACGAGATTTCATTTGAAACCAAATGCAGCTTATACATATAAATTACGTAATAAGATATTATTATAACATAATATATAAATCAACATTTTAAGACATGCATATCATTTTTAACAATCTATTATACACTTTATTCTAAAATGGATTGTAATTTTAAAATAAATAGTATGTATAACAATAAAAACATTATAAAATGTCATAAGTATATACATGATAATTAAAATATATAATTTTCAAATGTGATTATAAGATTGTCATAGTTGATATAATATTTTATAATTTATTTAATAATTATTATGTATTTAAAAGATTATATTAATCTTTGAACAATGATCCTGAAATCTTGAACAATTAATTTAAGAAAGTTATTACAATAATAATATAACAAACTTACTATTTATCCAATTCAACAATTTGATTTAAAATAAAAACATATAGATTGATTTACAACTAGACCTGCTCATGGGTCGGGCCAGGCTGAATTCGGACCGGCCTTGAGCATAGTATTAACATTAAATATGCTTGCTCAAGCCCAGCTTGGCCCGAAATATGGGCCTCAAATTTTGCCCAAGCCCGCCCATATTTATAAATAGATAGTCCAAGCCCGTTTAGGCCCGCCCATATTATATTTTTTTATAATTTATTTTTTAAATTTAATTTTTATTAATTTAATAATTTTTTTATTAAGTTTATAAATATAAATAATTTAACTTAGCTTTTAAAGTTTATACTATAATATTATATATATATGTATTATTTATATGATAAAATTACATAATACATAAAATATAAAATATAAAATAAATATAATATAGTGTAATAGTAAATCGGGTCGGGTCGGGCCAGGCTCGGGCTTTGAAAGTCGAACCTAAGGCCCAGACTATTTTTTAATCGGGCCTATTTTTTTGGTCCAGGCCCATTTTTCGGGTCTATTATGTTTGTCCAAATCCTCTCAAATTTCGGGCGGACCTTTGGGCTTGGGCGAGTAGCCCGGCCTTTGAGCAGGTCTATTTGCAACCGACTGATTAAAATTTTAATTCCTAATACCCTAATGCTCTATGCAATGACACCGATTTTCTTTTTTTTTTTTTCAATTTCAAATATTCCCCATTGTCTACATGGTACATACTTTATTATATAAATAGTAATTACAAGCTATAAATTTAAGATAAATTAATAATTTATATTATAGTTATTATTTTTATTGAATTAATGTTTTAAAAATAAAATTATACTTAATTTAAGTTCGAGTCATTTTTGATTTATTTGTTTAGGTCAATTTGGATTCGAGTTGAAATGAGTTTGAATTGTTGACCTTTCTAATCAAATCAAATTTATACTTAATTTAAGATCGAGTCATTTTGGATTTATTATTTAGGTCAATTTAGATTCGAGTAAGATCATATTCAAGTTGTTGATCTTTCTAATCAAATCAAATATGAATTCAAGTAAATTGATCTAATCTTTCGAGTTCAAATTAGAACTAACAAGTCTAAGTGAATCCCAATTTTAAGATGTTGCTACTATGTAATGCTATGCAATGTATGTAATGATCTGTAATCTATTAATATAATTAATTAGGAATTACGGATATATGTTTCTTGTATTAGGAAAATTGTCTCATTACAACTTGGATATGCTATGTTATCGTTCTGGTTGTGATCATAATAGGGTGCGATATTTTATGCAATGACTTTTAATTTGTCTACTTTGAGTTGCTATCAGGATTATGACTCCAGTTGATAAAATATCTATTGGCTTTTAATTCTTTCTGTGATACAACTTGGTAATAACTTGGAAGTCATTTTTGTTTATTTTTTCCTATTACTTTAATTGATTTTACTATTCTTTTTCTTTTTTTTTCTTAAATTATTGAGTGATATAAATTGATGTCGTACGCTTGACCGATACTGAAAGGCTTTTCATTATGAGAGAGAGAGAGAGAGAGAGAGAGAGAGAGAGAGAGAGAGAAGGGTACATAGAAAGTTAGGTAGAGGGAGTGAAGGAGAAACGGGAGGAGAGAGAAAATAGAGAGTACCTATTGGAAAAGAGAAAATAATATATTTTCAAATATAATTTTATTATATTTTAAATATTTTTAAATATAATATATTGAAATTTTATTTAAAGTATATTAACATATAATATATTAAATAATTTATATTTTAATATATTTAATATAATAAGATATTAATAAAATAATTTTAATTTTTAAATAAAAATATTATCGTTTATGTTAAAGATAAAATAATCTTTCATGGCTATTCTTTAATTATTTCTACTTTATTTCGTTTTTATCCTATATTCATCCTGCATTTTAATTCAATGAAAAACAAATCGTAACTTTAAAGCTCAGGACAATCCATATGAACAAGTTAGGGCCTGTAACCTAGCAAGTTGCCTTGAAATTCTATCATCTAATCACTAAAGCCAAAGCAAGACATCTTCGACAAAATTATAGCTTAATTACATCAAAAAATATATTAAAACAAATTTACGTTTTTGACAGGGACTTAGGTGATAATAAGTAATAAAATCTTATATGATATTATTTTATTTATTTTTACAAATTTTAATATTAAATGGATACTAAAAGATTTGAATATCGAATCGAATAAATTAAATGAGTTCAAATTTAAATATTTTATAAAAAATTTATATTTGATACATTATCATTTTATAAATTTATAATATCATTTATTATAAAGTATATTATCGATATTTATTTTTAAAATTTATTAATGAAATGTCATATAAGTTATTGTCAATATATAAATTTATATATTATCATTATATTAAATATAATTTTTTTAAAAATTTTAAATATACAATTTGATATTGTCCTCAATTAGAATTGAAAAAAATAATATTGAAATCCCAAGCCTTCATTCTTACCTACAAGGTGTGATTTTTCATCGAGTACTATGTGTTCAAGTGTAGTCGTGACAAAGTACTGTGTAAGTATAGATATCCAATTACTTTCGGAAGAATAATATTAAATTCAAGTGCATTTGTTTTCTGAAGAAACGAGGAAAGATTAAAAAAATCAGTAATTAGATAGGTTAAAATTATATTGTTAAGGAATATAAATAAGGGTAATGAGCGGCATGGTCCTTCCCAGCACAGCTAGGTCCTTCTCTCTCACCACTGGTATAATCAGCTGTGCTGGACCTCACCAAAACTTGGGGACATGTCATTTATTCATTGGTTGGAATGACAAGCTTTTATTTTTTCTTCAAAACATCCAATAGCATGTCTACAGGTAGCAACTCAGGGAAACCTTGAATCCCATTGGAAAAAGGAAAAAAAAAAAAAAAAAGGGAAAAATTAAAAAAAGCGACAAGTCAGGAACGACCCCCCCCCCCCCCAAAGTTGACAAAATTGTCATGAAAACTTACGTTCAACGTTCGACACGTAGCATGTCATGTCCCTACCAAGAGAGATTTGAAAAAAAAAAAAAAAAAAAGAAGGCCGCCCAAGACGCTGAAGCACTGGTAGATAAATAGCCTTGCGGGGCGGTTAGTTTCTTTGGGAAAAAAGGGAAAATGCACGTGAAAATTGGAAATATGAGGTAGTAAATGTAAATCACAAGTAGTCAACACTGATAACATTCGAATTTGTATCAATATTTAATTATATGCTTTGTTTAATATAAATATATTTATTTTTTATATAATTTGAAGGTTATATTTATATTTACATTTAAAAATATATTAATATTTAAAAAATTAAAAGATTCAATAACATAAATCATCATTGTATTCTATTTCGAAAGTGATCGTAAGAAGCTACCAACAACGCATAGTAACAGTTTGGTTTCTCCACTTTTAGAAGAATATAAATTGAAATTTCATTGTTTTTGTTAATTTTTCCATCCTAATTTATCTTTTTTTTCTGAAAATGTAGTAAATGACAACCCAGAAATATATAGTAGCATATTTTGGTGCAACATATATGTAGTATTTGTTGATGAACTGAATTGACTTGATAATTGATATAGCTTTGATATGAGATAGAAATTTTAAGCTGTTTAGATTTTTGTTTTCTAAATACAAGAAAGTATGGGTTTGCGGAAAATGACAGAAATATTTGTGTGCTTTTTCTTTTTGGTCTGAAAAGAAAAGAGGAGAAATATTAAATAAAAATACTGATATATTTTATTACTTAAAAAAAATAGAAAACAAGGTGAATTCAAAAAGTTACCCTTCCTTGCTAGTAAAAATTCTACGAAACTCCACTTTTGGTAAAGTGAAAAGAAAATTAAGCCTCAAATTTTCCTTTAAGAATAGATAGTAAAGGAGTGTATGTATTTTCATGACAGAGGTATGCATACATTCTCTACACCAATAACCATGTTAAAATCAAATCAGATTGATAGATTGAATTAATTTAATATGAAACTTAAAATCAAGAATTTAATGAATCAATAAAAACCAATTAAATGGGTTGAAATTAGTCAAAATCATGTTAAATATTAAAAAAAACAATTTTAAGTTTATTTTATTATTAAATTTTTTTAACTGATAAAATTTAAAATATTAAAAATTATATCATTAAATAAAATACATTTTTTATTAATTATTAATTATATTTATTATTTATTTTTTAATTGAATTGATTAATTTAACTGATCAAATAGATTGTACGATAATCGAAAGCCTCACTTATTTACTTATAGATTTGATATTTTTCAACCATGCCACTGTATATCATTTCCTTGTTATTATCAAACAAAAGCAATAAACCTAAGCAGAAAAGGAAGGGGGAAAAAAGTACATGGTTGTTTCACACTAGCAGTTATTCATTGTTAATTTATTTAGGGGTTTGTTGGTAGCTTTAGTTGCCCAAAAAAAATGGGGAGAGGAAAAGTGGTGTTGGAGAGAATAGAGAACAAAATCAATCGCCAAGTAACCTTCTCAAAGAGAAGGAATGGTTTGCTGAAGAAAGCCTACGAGCTCTCGGTGCTGTGCGATGCTGAGGTCGCTGTCATCATCTTTTCTAGCAAGGGCAAGGTCTCTGAATTTGGCAGCAATACGTGAGTGAG
Organism: Adansonia rubrostipa; assembly: GCA_038381775.1. NCBI lineage: Eukaryota > Viridiplantae > Streptophyta > Magnoliopsida > Malvales > Malvaceae > Adansonia > Adansonia rubrostipa. Next base: position 2,593,764 of record JBBYHM010000027.1, read on the forward strand.
ATTCTCATTTAAAAAAAAAAAAAATTCTCTGTGCCTTTGTTTGCAAATATTGCTTTTTTTTTTTTTTCTGACAATCCATGACTGATCATGATGAAAAAAACCCAAAAAACTCTTGCCAAGTCCTGGATTCATAATTTAAATGCAACTACTGTTCTAGTAAGATGCGTACATCATCATCCTGCTGCTTTTAATTACCACAACCGATCAGAAAATTCGTTTGAGTAATTTTTCTACGTTTTGAACACCTTCCTTATCAAAACCTTAAACCTAACAAGAGATAACGAGAGAGAGAGAGAGAGAGAGAGAGAGAGAGAGGAGGGGGTGGGGGGGTGTTGTTCGCTGCCTGTGATCGGGGAAATTTACTGTTTGTACAGCAGGTCCGCTAGCTGTTTGGAGATGACGACCAATGGTTTCACGACATGCATTTCTTCGTACTTTTTAAACTTTTTCTCCTTCCTTTCTTTGATTGGATCTGTGTCGTCCGTGGTCGTGCAAAGCCTAAATATCTGAGCTTCGGCCACTCTAAAAGACTGTAAGTAAAAATTAATGGAGGAAAAAAACTACTGTTTTCCCTGTTCATATTTCAATATTTGCAGGTGCAGATGGTACTGGTACTACTACAAGTATTTGGCACTGGAAAATCATACTTTTCTGCCTCTAGGTTTTGCAATTTTCTTGATTACCCCTCAGCCACACCCACATCCTTCTTGTTTCTTTATTTGGGCCTTTGGGTTCGGATCTTCATCTCTTTTGCTTCTCTGATAGCTAAGTTCCATTTTCCCTTTACGGTTCTCAGTTAGCTTTTCCTTTATTTGGGTTCCCTCAGAGTATTTGGGCTATTTTCATTAATCCATACTCATAGAGATTGAAAACAAATATTTGAGATTGACCTTTCAACTTCCGATGACTGATATATGCTTTTCATTTCAATCTTAAAATCTATTTCTCCTTTTGTTTTTTTTTTTTTTTTCTTTCTTGTATACCATGGAATGGAATTTTCAAACTTCTTTTGTCTGGTCGCTTTCTCTCTGCATATATGTGGGGTAAAGGCGAAGAAGGACGAGACAGCAGTAGTATTATTCTTCGATAAACTTTAAAAATCAACATTAAAGAAATTAAATATTAAATTTTTGGTTTTTGAAAAATTAAATTTAAATTTTTGTTGCAAAAATCATCTGATACTCCACTGAAAATTATCAAGTATTAAATTAGATTTTTTTTCCGATTTTTTTTCCAAGTATTTTGTATTAGTAAAAATTAGAAAGGGAAAAATAATTTGTTAAAAATATAAGCTTAAAATAATTAAATAAATAACGTTTAAATTTTAACACTTTTTTCTATTAAAAATATTTCATTTAATTAGTTTCAAAAATAAGTTATAGGCAAATTGAGAAAATATTAAAAATTAAAATTTTCATTTTCAATGGTTTATCAAACATAGTTTCAACAAATTAAGGTAATAAACTTATATTTCATGCTGTCCTAATGATTTTATATGGTATTTGCTATGCCAATTAATTTTTTTTTTTCATTTCATTAGGAAAATTTAAGTTTTAACACTTTAATTCTTGTTAAGTGATTATAAAATATTATATTAATCATATGTTTCGATCAATAAAGTTTCTTCATTTTTCCTTTGAATAACCTCATCACATAGTGTAAAATGTGTACAAAATTTTTAATATAAAAAGTTTAATACAATTTTATTCAATATTTAATCGTTGGCCATTTATCATATTACAACATTTTGTTAGCTTTATTTATGATTTAGTGTATCGTCACTTCACCCAAGGGAATGTCATTGACATTGCATAATGCATACATATATTCTATGGCATGATAATGTCTAGCACTTTTTAAAACAAATCCAACATTTTTCGAGGCTGATAAGATGTGTGAGATATTTAGGACCGGTTTTAACCTCTGTTACATGGTCTTAAAGAATAAGTATTATATATGGATATAGGTTTGATTTAAATACATAATTTTTGTAAATTTTTTTTTATATTTAGATAATTATATTTTCGTACTCATATCTAAATATGTATGAAATACAGAAATCAAATACCAATATTTCTAAAATCTAAAAGTTTGGTTAACATAGGTTTTCACTAATCTCTAAGAATCAAGCATATATGATATCTTTGCGGGAAACTTTTATGACAACCAACCATTTTCTTTGAGATCCCAATGATATGGAAGCAAGCAAATCCAAGATAGTCTGAAATGCATAAATCCCTTCTTATTTCATCGCTGTTTACCTGTTTCAGATGCTACAAAGTACTCTAATTACTGAACTTTTCCTAGACATCCTAAACAATTTAACTTGATAGCATTCCCTGATCAACTTTTTTTTTATCCAATTTATACATGCATTAATATTTCTCTTTTCTCTTATATTATAATATATATACATATATTAATTAAATACTATTTTTAATTTTATTTTTCCTTCCTGTTCTTTCTTTAGCAGTGTGTCTAAAACCCTGGAAAAATACTGGCAGCATCGTTACGCATCTCAAGTCAATATTCCTGAGGATGAAACGCAGGTTAATTTGTTTACAAGTTCAATCTCATATACACTTTTAACGTTTTGTTTTCCTTTATTTGGTATTTGAGTTGTCGCAATATTGAACTCCATTCGCTGACTGAAACTAAAAGTACAACACTCTATCGATATATCGATAAATTGTTCGGCTGCTGATCATTTTTCTGTATTCAAGTTAGGCTCTCGGAACTTATTTGTTTCCCATCCTTCTACAATTAATAAAATTCTTCTTTTTAGAGGAAAAGTTCTTTTTTTTAAGTACTATTGCAAATTTCAGGTATAATGACCAGGTAATATCTCCTTCCTTCCCCCACTTTTTTTTTTTTTCTTTGGTCAATAAATTTAGCATTGATCAATGGTTTCTTTTATTGTACCTTGAGTCATTAATTAACGTCTTCTCTTAACACCGCTGTTCGCCAGCAGCCCAGCATCAAAGAAAAACACTCACGTTTGCATAAAAAGTGCTAACTACACATTGTAGCAGGAAATCATTTTCATTTTATTTTAATTTTTTATGTTGTACGAAGAAAACATTTTAAATAATTATTAGTCCTTCATTTATTTTTTTTCCATAAAACCTCAGCCAAATGGCTGATCTTTATGGTCAAATACTTAATTAAAATCATAAAGTTAGAGTTATATTTGTGCTCGCCTATGAGTAAATATCTAACATAAGTATATTAAATTTTGTAAAGTTTTTTTATACTTATATAATTGAAAGATTAATACCCATAACTCATGATTGAATTTGTATTTGATGCAAGTGTCGAATTCGGATCCCTTAGAAAAAAATGATTAATCCGAATAATATAGCCAATAGTAAGGTAATGTAATCCTTTTTGTATATGACATTCTTCGTAACATCTTTTTTTATGGTTCAATACAGGCTTTGTATCAAGAGGTACTGAGGTTAAAGGCAAAATATGAATCCCTTCAACGTTCGCAGAGGTAATTTTACATTTGACTCCGGCAAATTAATGCAGTGATTTATGTTTATATTTAAAGCCTTTCTATAGATTTAATTAACATATGTAATCGTGCATAATTATATATGTGCATTAATAGTTATCTAAATGCACACTGATTACCGGATGATAATGTACATGAAGGCATCTTCTTGGAGAAGAGCTTGAGTCACTTACCATAAAAGAACTCTACAAAATTGAGAAACAGCTTGACAGAGCTCTCTCGCAAGCTAGGCAGAAGAAGGTAACCGATGATACTAAATTTAATTTGCTGTTAATTAGTGTCCATCCGCCAGGCAGCATTGTTTGTTATTTCGTTAAACAGCAGATAGATTAGGAAAGATATTCAATTTTTGTTAGTATTGATCAGTTGAAGTAAACACGTACCATGTGATTGTGTGATTATGTTTAATTGTGTATGAACCTAATCTTGAAACAGATGGGACCTAATCGATTTTAGCTCTCAAAAAATCAATAGAAAATCAATTGTAATGATGTTTTATTCCAGACACAAACAATTTCATCAGTAACATTTCTCAGATTCAGCATGAAATAATCAAAGATTTTATCTTAGAGTTAGAAAAACCTGAAAAAACTGTATTCATTCATGAAGCTATCTTACTTACCTAGCTAGTTACCATGGGAATGCCAGTTGCTAATTATGTACATATTCTTTGCAGTTTACGGTAACATTGAAAATTTTTCTTGATTTATAAATGCAGATGCAGTTGTTGATGGAACGAATGGAAGAGTTGCGAAAAAAGGTAAAAAAGAAAATGAAAAAACACCCTTTAGCCAAAGTAAGAACTTTCTTCTGATGAATTACTGTATGTGATCTCAGTTTCAATGGTTTAATTTTTGACTTTGTTTTGGCACATACTTCGACTGCAAATGGAAACTTAATAACTTATCCTTGATTTAACATTGTAATTTGTATCATGCTTTTGATGTTTTATATGAACCATCAGGAACGTGAACTTGAAGAAGAAAACAAACAGCTTAAGTCTCAGGTTATTTTCTTAGAACTCCCATACAATGTCTGCTTTGCAGTTTGCACTTGTTTTTGGAAGCTAGCTTATTTGTGCTAGAATAATATTATATACCTTTGATCCTTATGGTATTTTCAGCTAGAGTTAGAGCAATGTTTTCAATCAGTTCAAGGGTTAGGAGATGCTAACATAGAAGTCGGCAATGAATACAATATGCCTGTTTCACAACCTAATCATGCCCACCAACAACCCTCAACACAGATGGGGTAAGATTTCACTCTTCTTCCACTTACTTTATTATCTTTTTCTTGATTCAATCCATAGAGGTCCCAATCTCACATCCGGAGTCTGTTAGGAAACCGGTCATACATGGATAATCGGTCAAACCGATCCACCATGTATGGAGTATCGAAAATAATCGGATCGAAATATGTTGATCGGTTTCGACGTTTAGTTCAAGAATTGATCTTCTTTTAAAGGAGACCGATCCCTTTGAGTGTTTCATCCAAAGACAATTTTTCTATTTGAAAATGGATCGATATTTTTATTAAGAGTATCGATCCTGATTATGTCAAACTAAAATTTTCATTCAAAAGATTAAGGGATCAATCTATTTAGCAGAAAATTGATTCATGTGCACAAAATTTTCATTTCAAAGCTAGGGATTAATCCTTTTGAAATTGGTTTGTTCAGTTAGATTAGGTTACCGAATCCTGGATCCAATAATCAGCTGAACTAACAGCTTAAACTGACAAATCTTACAGATTAATGCCTAAAGAAACCACATCGACTAAAAACAAACTCTGAAAAACAAAAACTCTAAAAGAGAAGAAAGGCCTTAGAACAAATTAACGTCGACCATGGAAACTTAAATGTATTGATGAACCCCAACAGCCAAATCATTGTGTGTGTATATTTCCACCGTATCAAGTGAGCCACTCCAAAGAAATTTCAAAATAAATAACATACAATACAAATGCAAAGAAACCATCCTGGAGGTCTTCTAAATTCATACCAACTTTACAGGCGATACCATCTCAAAACAATTGAAAATAAAATTCAGTCAAAAAAAAAATCCTCAACCTGACACCTAATTTGCCTGATCAAATCTCAAGTTCTTTCACTCAACAAGTTAAAGTTGTTATGTGAAAAACAAAATCGCTAATTCTCAGCCACAAGCTTTTAGTTTTGACATCAGTTTACTTCTGGTTTTGCCTGAATTAACTGAAGAAAAGCCAGATGCTGTCATAGTTTGCAAATCTTTTATGCCCAAAATCCTATTAGTTTTGATTAATCTTAGGCAAATTACATTCTGATGAATAGCTGCATTTGAAACAGGTACCATCAGTTTATTCCCCAAGAAAGGGTAATTGAAGATATGGTGGACAGAGGTGCCAGTAAACGTACTGCAGGATGGCTTTGATCCTTTCAACCTCTTTGCCTAAGTACAAGACATTTTTAATTATAATTCTTATCACCACCGAAGAAAATGAATGAAATTAGGATGGACGCTATTTATCCTTAAGGAATACTACCTAGAAGTAATTAATAAGCCATGGAATGAAGCATCGCTGCAATCTAAAGATTTTAGCAGAAAAAATTGTTGATCGAACACCATAATTTGGATTTTATCTTATTATTTTGACGTAAGTAAACTTAATCCATGCATTTAACAGGTTATGATATATATATATATATATATATATGCATGCTTGTTGTGTGTGACGTATAGGCGAAGATTGACGTGATGAATCCACCTTTTGAAAATCTAAAGTTGCATTGGATAGAATTATTTAAAACTACTAGAGTTGAAATTCAGGTTTTGCTAAACCGAAATCTAAAGTTTTATATTATCTCATTTCAAATATATTACTTGGATGTTAATGTTATCTCGTTAATTTTTTAACGGAGTTAATAAGATTATGTATTTAATGAAACTATAATTAAGTACATATTGTGACATTTTTTAAAAATATTTAATTCAAAAATAATTTAATACGAAGGTGAACGGAGTATTTAACCCATTTTTTCAAGAGGAAAAAGATTTTTTTTTCCAATGAAGCAAAAAATGGTTAAAGTCAAATTCAATGTTAAACTTGTGGAGAATATGAGCAGTACTCTTGGGAACGTCAAACGAAGAAAGTAGGAACAGATCTAAGGTGGGGGCGCCTTCATTACTTCTTACATTTAATGAAGAATTTGATGTGAAAATAGTACGTGGTATCTGCATAATAGAGCTAGCAACCATATGATAGGCGATAGAAGCAATTTCGTGGACTTTGACTAAAAGAGACGGGCCATGTACGTTTTGGTGAAGAATCGAACGTGGAAATCGAAAGCAAAGGCACATATTTGTTTCAGGCAAAGAACGGGAGTCATAAAGATTATCCCTAATGTTTACCACATTCTGAAGATGAAAATTAATATCTTTAAGTATAGAAAAATTTATGTTGAGTGGCTATAAAATAAATATAAAAGATCGCTTTTTTTGACTTAGAGACAAAAAAGGGAGTCTTATTGCTGAAGTCTCTATGACGGGAAATCAAAATGAAAACGATCAGCGCCATGTGTTTAAAGACTTGTGTTAAAAGATTCATCAAAGATTTGGCACATGAGATATGGAAACCTAAATTTTAGAGGGCTAAGAGATTCGGAAACAAAGACGATGGTGAAAGGCATTCCAACAATTGATCACCCAAGTCAATTATGTGATCATGCCCCAACGCCTAATTCATTTAACATGCACAGACCCATTTTTGCTGAAAAGGTTTTGTCCGTTGGCACTAATGCCTATCGATTGGTTGGCCTACACAATCTTCACTCGATTTCGTTTCCTTTGAAAAACTAATTAGTTTGTTAATTAATCTGGATGAAAATTTTGATGCCTACATATACAATGCAGTCAAATAAACTTACTATTTTGGTTGCACAAAATATTTGATAAGATGAATAGAGAATTTTTTATAGAGAAGGTTGAGGAATCAAAGGAAGATACTACTCCTCAAGTAGGACACAGTGCGTCTAAGTGGGGGCTTCGTTTGCGCAAAACCACTGTGATGAATGAGGCTCTTCTTGCAAAGCTGGGATGGAAGTTGATTGACAGAGATAATTGTTTTTGGGCCCATGTTCGGCGTCGGTTTACTCATGCAAACGAAAGATCACGAGGGTTTTCCACCTGAAGAAATATTTTAAGTGTTAAGTAGTAATCAAAGGTTGTGCTCGATTAGTGCTTAATGATTATTTCCCTTCCTTCGGGTATGCTAGAAGTTTGCTTGATAACCCAATAGTTGAATATTGTTTCAAATTCAATTCCTTTACATTTGGGCGTATGCTGGCAGTTTGCTTGATAGCCCAATAGTTGAGTATTGCTTTAAATTCAATTCCCTTACATTTGTAAAAGGCTACTGTTAGATATGGCTGCGATAGTTGACTATGGGATGCCGGTTTTCTAAGCCATTTACCAGATTTTGTGAAACAGCCTTCATCTATGGTGTCTAACGAATTGCAGAGATGAATGGGTAATATGGACTAGCTCTTCTAATGATTTGTTTTCAGTGAGCTTGTGAATTATCTGTTCGGCTCATCTTGTAACCAAATTTGGAAACTTTATATATTGCCTTTGTCTTAAGTTTTCTTCTATGGACAATACAACGCAATATGTTGTTAATTAAGGAGGCTTGTGTGAGACGTGGCTTGAAAGATTCTTTTGGTGGCGATAAAGAAGATTAAGCAAAGCAGTCTCTGCTAGAAATAGACACATTAACTTTGGTTAGTTTTTAGAGTATTATATATACATATATATATATATATATAGTTGTTAAAAACTGGCAATGCCAACTTTTGCATGTCTATAGAGAAGCAAATCGATGTGTAGATGCTCCTATAGGATTGGCGAAACCAAGTCAGTTAGGACTCATTAAGTTGGATGCGCTCCTTCACAAGCAGTGAGTACAGGGAGGGGAAAGCTTACAGACCTTGATAGATTCTGTTTGATATACCAGACTTTTACTTTACTGACTCCAATGTAACGAGAAAATCCAGCAGTAAAGGTGTCAAGTGTTGAAAGAAGTTGGTCCTCTTAACAAACAGCTTGGTAGAGGACATGTGTCAACAGAAGCCTGTTGTTCAGCCCTTAAAAAGAGTTAAGGTGGGATCATATCCAGAACTGAGCCACCTAATATTAAAGTTGTGAATAAAACATTCAGTTGAACTGAGTAAATCGAGTTTTCAGTTAACCGGAGAAAATTGAAGTAAAATATTTTTATGCGATTTAACAAGCCTAGTTTACTAAAATGTAATTGAAAAAATCGAGGTACTAGAAAAGAGCGCACGTGTCAAGTATTATAAGTAGGGGGTTATCATAAAAACAGCTTGATAGAGGACACGTGTCAGAGTAACAAATTGATCAGCCAAAAAGGCAACCCGAAACAGTTGGGATTGGAGAGGGAAGGGTCAGATACATCATTGGGCGTTATGTAATAGCAAAAAAAAAAAAATAAAGGGCAAAAGTTTATTAAGGTTGCCAAAATAAAAAAAGATAAAGGCTAAAGAGATTAAAATTTATCATTTCATTTTATTTTTATTAATATTTATTATTATATTTCTAAACTAAATATAAATTTATCATTATAATTTAATTCAATATTAAATTTTTTACTCTATTTTCAATTTAATTTTGTAGTTAAATTTTAATTTTTAATTAAATTTTGTTACTTAACTTTACCTTTATATGATTTTAAGATAAAATTTAATAAAATTTTTTTAAAATATTGTATTTTAATAATTAAGATTTATAAATTAATTAATAAATGATGATAATAAAATTAAGCTTTAAATTTTTTTATAAAATAAAAATTTTATATTAAATTTTTTAATTTAATTTTATCTTTAAATATTTTAAAATTAAAGTTAAGTAGCAAAATTTAATTCAAAATAAAGTTTAGTAGCAATTATATAATAATATAATAGTAAATTTGTCTTAATCTCAAAAGTATAATAATAAATATAAATAAAAATAGATTATAATGATAAATTTTAATGTCTAATGATAATATGATGATAAATTTATTTTTAACCCAAAAAATAATTATTAAATTATTTAAATTGATTCAAAAGGAATTAATTCAATAAAAGAATTAAAAATTTTGCGTGATTATAAAATATTTGCGAACATTCGTTAATTTAAAATTAAATTGATCGACCATCAAATCAACTAAATACAAAGAAAGATAAGTGTCAGGTTTAATGGATACAAAAATATTACATGTTTCAATTAATTCATAAAAAAATTGCAAATTAAATAATTAAATCAATTATTGATTTTCACTTATCATTTTATTATTAAAAAGTTAAATAAATAATGACACGTTGTTTTCTAAGTTAAATAAAAATTTAACTTAAAACTTTTGATTGAAATGAGTTTTTATTCATTCATGAGCTAAAAACATAATTCAAGTATCGAACCCTATTTAAAAAAAAAAAAAAAAAATCAGTACAAGAGATTTTGGTTTGGGTGGGGTTACGTGCCGTGTCCCGAGGTACACGTGCCTCCAAAATGTAGCGGTTACGTTTGGCCCACATTAAAACGCTCGACTTGGTCCACGTGCCACCACCACCTTCCCCTTCTCCTTCATCATCTCACTCTCTCTAGTCCTCATCATTTCTTGTTGACCCACCGTTTGAAAAAGGACCCCACTAGGCAGGCACCAGCAGTTTCAACCGCCACGCGTCCAAAATATCTGGGACCCATCGCCACTTGCATATCCTCTGCATCATGTGACCCCACCATTACTGAGGAGCAAAACATTTCCAATAAAAAAAATGAAAATGAAGACAAGGAATTGAAAAAAACCAAATAGCTAAGCTACGACCACAAAAGCAAGCACAATATTCTTTTGTTCCTACAAATACAACTACAAAATGAAAGTTTGAAACCGAAAAAAAAACCATCCTAAAACCCTACAATGTCTAACTCTGTATCAGCAAAATCAAGAAACTTGACCTTCTCCTTTGCCTCAAGGCTTTGAACATTGAGTTTGGTGATTTGCATGACGACCCAAGAATTGAAGCTCTCTCCTATCAAGAATCTCCAAAGAGAATTCCCTAAGCATCTGAGTAGTACTATGACTAGCACTATTATTACAATAACTACTATCGCTAACCCCAGCGACACTTGTGGCATCCGAACTAGAACTGGGCACAACACTTGAGCCCGTTGACATCGAGCCAAAACTGGAACCCTGCACTTCTAGATGCGTAGCAGACACGACTCTAGGTATTGGTCGACCTGCAAGGTTAAAAAATGGTGTTGCAGTTGCTGGAATCCCCAATACTGTGCCTGGGCTGAACCAGTTCTCTGGTGATTGTTTCAGCATGGGATTTGTGATCCAGTTCTCTGGTGAGCTGAAAAATCCTGGCCCCACAAGTAGCAGGCATGCGAATCCTACGACCGCGGCCTTCAACTTTTGTATTACGATCTTTTAATGCGTGTTTTGGGACAAAAGAGCGGTTTGGTTTGGGCAGCGGGCAGGACTTGAACAAGGCTATGAACAAGCGTCGGGTTGGCAAATTCTAGTGGTTTCATGTCTGTTAAGTCTTCTTCTTTCACGAGTTGGGTTGGGTCCATTACCGTTGCCTCTGAAGGTGACAAACTTGGGGTGATATCGTTGCTTTGTTGTTGTTGTTGTCGTTCTTCATTGACGATAATGGCGTCGTTTTTATTGACGCTCTCGTCTATTTCCTCTATGGTTTGGTATTGGTGGCATTTCATTTCTTAGACAATTAAAGAATTATCAACCTATCAACAAACGCACAAGCATATTAAGAGAAATAGCCTCAAAAGAAAAATGAGAGATTCATCAGATGATTTGTCTTCGAAAGGAGCCTTGATATCTAGTCAGGCAAAAGAGTTAACTGGGTTTTGAATTTTAGGCTGTCTCCATTTCCTATCATACTGTGACAGACAGATCAGACAGAGTGGTCTATGGAACAGAGATTTTTATGTGATTTAAAAGAACAAAATTAAATTGAAAGGGAAATAAGAGCAAGGAAATAAACCCTAGAGAAGGAGCCCCCACCTTCTTTGCAAGATGGAGAGAAACAGAGGCACCCAATAGAGATGAGTATATTTCTTTATAGGATGGAATATATGAATCGACGGCTGGTAGTATCTCTTTTTTACTTTTAAGATTGGAGATGTTGACACGTGGTAGTTCTGTACTTTTTGGTTTAAAGGCAGAGATTGAGGCGAAATCAGATGGGAGAGGATATAAAAGGTAATGAATTGATTTAATTTTGATGACACCTTGTGGATTGTGATTGGATTTAAATGTCAACCCAAGACTGCTCAAACAGTCAAACTGTTTGTCGGAGATCTAATTTGAAAAAGGTTTCGCTTTATTTTTGCAAAGGCAAGTTGCTGTTTCGTTCTCCCAAAATCCCAAGGCAAATGAAAGAAGCACCTGAGCTTGAAGGACGAGAAAAAGTTCCAAGGCATTACCCACTTCCGCAGACATAAAAATGCATCGCCTTTCCCACCGTGAGATGAGTGGCTTGTCCTCCACACTTTGCTAGCAACAAAGTATCTCTAATTTGCAGTCCAGGCAGAGGATTTCTTCTCCTTTGAAAGCTTTGTTAATTTACTAAGTTTATCAACTCACAAGTAGGGATGTGACCATTGATAAAAAAAAATTGTGATCAAGTCGCTCGGAATCTAAGCATAAAAAGTTCGAGTTCAATGCAAAATTCATGATTCAAAATTCGATTGATTCTAATTTGATTAAAATTTTTTTAAAAAAAATTGAAGTTTAATTAAACTCATTTACTTAGTAAAAAAATAATTTAATTTTAATGTTCAATTTTAAATTTAATTATTTATATTTAAATTTAAAATTTTTAATACAAATTAAAAATTAAATATATATAATAAAAATATTCGATTAGAGTTACTAGTTTTTCAAATTTAAATTAAAATACTTAAACTCGATTTATTCGATAATATAAATTGTTTGCACTTGACTCAGCAATGTTCAAACAAAATTGGAGGTTTTTTCAACTTGAAAGCATAGATATCTCGCTTGAAACTCTTTTAAATACATGCAATTATTTTCTGTCTTCCTGGCTACTAATTGAGATTATTTAGACGAACATATTACGTTGGGTAGGACAGTTCCAACAAAAAATAAAATAAAAACCTTACCCGTGACATATCGACTTACCGTCGGCCATCATGCTGAATCGTTGCAAAAAGATTTTGTAGTACCGTTTATTCAATTTTAGATATATCATCACGGGATATTTCTAAAGAATGTTACTGCTGCAACCCTGCAAGTATTTAGCTCAGATCGGAAAGGTTGCCCTCAGGGCCGTCGTTCAATTAAGCCAAGTGCATTTCTTTCCTTTCCTTACTCAATCCCTTTTAGGTAACTAGTTAGCAAAAAATAAATAAAAAATCAGTTACATGATTGTCCTTCGAGAGATGAGAGATTATAAATTGCCGATTGAGCCATTACATCTTTTTCAATGCTACCATTCTCATTTTAGCATACAAGCCAAACTAAAATCAATCAATCAATAAAAATCCCTGACCAGCTAACATATCTTAGCTAAGTCGCCACGTAAGCACAATTTTCCTCTGAAAACATAAGCGGTTACCTTTGCACTAACCTGGTTATGTTGCCAATCAGCATTAGCTATCAAAACCATTCTCAGAGGTCGACAAAATGGTAGTAGTCGGTTTAGCCTTCAGAGTGTAAAATCTTCGGTACATTGAGTCAACTTCAGTTAGGTAGTAAGTATCTGGTAACAGGACGCTGCTGTCGTTGCTCCCGAAAATGTCCTTCGTTCCATTAGATTCATTTCTTCGACAAAATTTTCGAGAGGAAACTGCAAGTAAAGGGTATGAAACTTATTTAAAATAATAATCATACCCCAAATGCACTAAATAACACTCATCTGAAACACATTACAGTTATTTGGGCACAAAGAATAAACAGTAGGCAAAGAATAAATTGGATAGAAACATGCATAGTCATAAAGATAAAAAGCATACTTCATTAGAATAATTTCAGGCTGTGTGCTAAAATAAAGCTTGAGTTGAGTATCACTTTTGCTTGATGTGCCTCAGCCTTCGCAACATAAAGCCACAATTTTCACTTCCCAGAAAACAAATACAAAAGAAAAGTTTAATTAACTATTTACTTAATTCCTTCTACTTTTCTTCTTTATCTCGCGATTTATAACTTGATATCAATAGGTATGTTTATCAAGCCTGTTAAATGCATGCAAATTTTAAGCTGACATTGCTCACATTTGAATTACAAGTTGCATTTTTTCAGTTGAAAAAGAAAGAAATTAATAAAGCAGAAATTCGAAAAGGTGTCGAAATAATTTACATATGGTAACACAAGGAAGGCCATTTATTCTACCATCTTATCCCATCCTATCATAGACGGTATCGTTTGACCTTGAAACCAAGAAAGGCACAAGCTGAAGCCGTTAACATTACAGCATAGCAGAACCAAGAAGGAAGCGATACCTTATGTCTCAATTTGAACTTCTGTGAAACATTCATCACTGTTGCAATTTTCAAAAGTTGACAAAGATATTGACCATCTTGAAGTTTGAGGGAGAAAATTGGGGCTTTGAATCATCTGTCATAGGAGAAGTTTACAACCGTTTGCCTGCCTACAGAAAAGAGTAGAGTTACGTTCAAGAACAATTTAAACAAGAAGATAGGGTGCAGAAAATTGATAGGCAAAAGACGACAAAGAAGCGAAAATAAAGATCTGTACCGTGAGTTATGCTGGCTGTGAAGAAGGGATGCAAAAGCTGCATAAAGAGATGCAGTATACATAAGTTGGTAATATGGTGGACAATTGCAATTTCGTTATCTTATAGATCTTTTTCCACTTGTTGGTTTTCCAGTGTATTCTACCCCCCCCCCCCCACCAAAAAAACAAAAAAAACAAAAAGGCACTATGACTAGCAAGCCATGAATTGGTGGAGCAAATTTTGCATTGACAGATTAGTAAAATGACATTGACAAGATCCCGGCTCTGATAACTGTCATCATTGGATGGGCCAGAAAATCGGGATAGCTTCTCTTTTGCACCCTCATCAATATAACTGCTTAATTAAAACCAAATGCAGGAAGACTTAGAAAATAATGAGCCCAAATTAGGCTGTTAATTTTAATTTGAATTTAAAAATTTTGATAAATTTATTTAAATTTAAATTTGATTTAGCTCAATTTGATTATAAAAGTAATTAATCTGAATTCAAAAAAGATCTGAATGTAAAGTGGTCCAAACTTGAAATAGTTTGAACTTGAAATGCTCAGACTCAAAATGATCAAACCCAATTCTCGAGTATTAAATTTAATTAACTCGAAATCAATTAATTCGAATGTTAAATCCGATTGACTCGAACCTCAAATGACCCGAACTCAATTAACCCGAAACAAAAATGATTCAAACTCGAAATAAATCAAACCTGAAATGACTTGAAACAAAAACAATCTAAACTCGAAAATTTAAAAACCCAAAATGACTTAACTCAAATTAACTTATTCAAAAAACCAATCAAACTTGCCCAATTTTACAGGTATAATACAAATGGATATAGAAACATAAAATTTAGGAAGGCATAAAACATGCATTGAAGTAAGTGAGCAGCCTCTTAAATAATCACGGAGCATAAGACATAAGGTATTGCATAAAAACAAAGCTCCAGAAAACATAATTACAAAAGAATGGCCAAAAAAAAAAAAAAAAGGAAAGCACATATACTTACCAAGAAAAAGAAGAAAAAGAAAAACGGTATACAGGAGGAGCAAAGTGACCAGTGACATGCAAAGCAGGCTTTCCTGGAGAAATCATTGAAGAACAGCCGAGCAAATATATTCTGAACAAGCTGCAGCCAGAGAATATAAACTAAGAAAATAGAATTTATCAAATTAAGTTGATCAGAATTGTAAACTTCACTACGTAGAATGAAACTCCAAATAATCAGCATTCCAAATTGAAAATGCCCAGCCCTGTGGTTTCTCATACCTATGCATAGCAGAAGAAGATGGATTTTAAATGGCATAGAAATCAGACACTATGTTTCTGTTCGGTCAATGCAGCAGAGACTTCTCATAGAAATGTTTGTAGCACAAATCAAGTGCCATAAGATAACAATTTTCGGACAATTTTGCATCCACATCCTAAGCAAATCGAAAGAGGGCAAAATGAAAAAAAGCTATTTTAAGTCCAAAATATGAGGTCAAAATCATATTCAAAGGTACTGCAATATGTCATAAAATCCACCACCCTAATCATCAATTAAGATGATCACAAGGACACGGGGAAGTACAGCTGGGTATTCACTTGAAAATTTTGGCTCGTAAAAATTATAGGCACGTGACATATGACTTCGCCTGAATTTGCTCTCAAAAACAATATGAGCATTTGGCCCAATCAATATGGCAATTGCAGCTGCACCTCTAGATGGCCAAGCCGGCCCTTTTGCATATACTTGCACCAAGGATTGCTGTTTTGATATAGGCTTAAATAGTCACAATCAACTTGTTAGAATGAGAATATGGAACTGATACCTATATCACTAACAGTCAAGGTACTTCCATTTCATTCAGCATGTGAGACACTTGGAGTTCTGGCTAAACCTTTAAGACATGTCTCTGAAATGTTTGAGTTGCCTGAAGGGTTGAATGGACCATGGAGTGCTAGGGATAAAAGTAAAACGAAGAATTATTGTTCTGTTGTTGAAAAATGCATCCCTTGTGCTGGCAAAATAATGGGAACTTGGTAAATTATAAAAAGTTGGGACCCCCCATATGCACAGAGTAAAGTGGATACATCAGACAGCATGATTAACGCCTAGAGTCAATAATATATATGACTCTGCTTGTCCTAGTTAATTTTCATGTGCATTTACCAGATAAATGCCTGAATTGAACAGTCGAATTTTGATCTAAAAAAATTTGTTGAATGATGATAAAAACATGGTTAAATTTGCTATAGAACTCGATCATTTTAGCAAGTGATGTGAGACTCATATCAAGAGTGTTCATTTATGAGGAAAAAAAATACAGCACGAAACTTTTTGTTCTTTTGCTGAAAGGGAAATAAAACAAGGACTTCAATTGGATTAATGATGAAATGTAGTGCATTCACTCCAAGGGCATCACACCGCACTGTCAGTGCATATAACCAGCCCACAGCGACCATCCCATGAACTACTTTCCATCCGGTTTACATAATTGAATAAAGCGGCAGTTCCCATTGTTAAATATATGTTGCGAACAAATGAACAAAATAGAAGAAGTAAAAGACTGAACATTGATTACTTTTTTAAGTCTAATTTATTGAATTAAGAAACTGCTCTATTTATAGAGCTACACAACGACAAAAAAAATGAAATGGAACCACTAACTCCTAATAAAATGTTTACGTGCATACTCCACTAAAACCACTTATCCTCTTAAAGACTTGATAAAATAAAACAAACTGATCACTAATAACAAACTCCTAATAATAGTAACAACTAACAAATCATGCAAATAACTTCAACAATCCCTCACTTAAATTGAAAGTTTTCAAACATTCAGTTTAATAAGACTTATCAAGTGCACAAACTCCAAGTAGCTTCCTTAGCTTCTAAAAAATAGGCAGCTTTAATGGCTTGGTTATTATATTAGCATTCTGATCTTCACTCTTGCAGTAGAAAATATCAATGATTTCATCCTTTAGGATGTCCCTTAGAAAGGAAAACTTCACATCTATGTGCTTGCTTCTTCCATGCAGAACAGGATTTTTAGAGAGTTTGATGGCAGAAATATCATCACAAAAAATTGGAGTAGGCTTATTTTGCTTGCAGTGCAGCTTCTCAAGTATATTCCTTAACCAAGTAGCTTGACAAGCAGAAGCAGTAGCAGCAAGAAACTCAGCTTTGGATGTTGATAAAGTGACAATTGGTTGCTTCTTTGAACACCATGAAACAATTGTAGACCCCATCATGAATGCATAACCAGATGTACTTTTTTGGTCATCAAGATCACCTGCATAGTCACTATTAGTAAAACCAAGTAAATTTGACTTTTCACCTTTCTTGTAGAACAAACCATATTCAATGGTCCCCTGCAAGTATCGAAAAATTCTTTTGGCAACTAAAAGATGCATTTCACTGAGGCACTCCATGAACCCACTAATAAGGCTCACAACATGCATTATGTCTAGTCTTGTTGCTATCAAATACATCAAACTCCCAACAATTTGCTTGTAAAGTGTGCTATCAATCTTTCTTCCTTTAGGATCTTTCACAAGCTTCATACCTGCTTTAGTAGGTGTGCCAACAGAGTTGCAGTTTAACTTGTCCAAAATTTCTTGCACATACTTTCTTTGAGAAATAAAAATTTCAGGTGCAGATTGAATCACTTCAATGCCCAAAAAATAATGCATCTTTCCAAGATCAGTCATATCAAACTCAACCATCATGGATTTTTTAAAATTTTCAAACATAGCACCATCATTCCAGTAAAAATAAGATCATCCACATATAAGCAAACAATGATCATTTTCCTCCATCTCCTATCTTTGTAAAAAGTGTATGCTCATATGGACATTTTTTAAATCTCTTCTTAGAAAAATAAGTATCTATACGGCTATACCAAGCATGTGGAGGTTGTTTTAGCTCGTATAATCCCTTTATGAGTTTATAAACTTTATTTTCTTTTCCAAACTTCACATAACCAGAAGGTTGGTCGACAAATACCTCTTCTTGAAGATCACTGTGCAAGAATGTCAATTTCATGTCCAATTAGAAGATAGGCCATGAGTGCTACGCTACTAATGCAATCACTAGTCTGATTATCATGTCTTGCAATAAGAGCAAATACTTCTTTATAATTCACCCCAAACTCTTACCTATAGCCTTGTGTTATTAAACGTGCTTTGTATTTCTCAACTTCTCCATTCTTCTTTAATTTTGTCTTGCACACCCACTTAATGCCAATCGTCTTGTGCCCTGTTGGAAGATCGGTCAACTTTCAAGTGGTGTTCCATTCAATAGCAGCAATTTCTTCATCCATCGCCTTTCGCCATTTTGATTCCTTAACAGCATCTTCAAAGGTTACTGGATCGCAATTTGAAAACAAAGCAAAATGAGTGATTGGATCTTCATTTTGATTTATTCCTTGTACCTCATAATCTTCCATCCATGTTGGTCATCTTTTAATACGTTGAGAATGAAAAATGCTTGCTCCATCAGAATTTTCTCTTGGTAATTTGTCAACGGTTGTTGTTGATGGACTTTATGAGATTAAGGGAGCCAATTCTGCAGATTTTTGTTCATTCTCTACAATCTGGCCAGTTTTGCCTTCTTCATCTTCATCAAAATTAGTTGAAAATTGTTGTCTAACTCTATTGTCTTCTTAAGTCCAAAACCTGTCTTCATTAAAAATTATATCACGACTAATAATAATCTTCTTAGTGATAGGATTGTAAAGCTTATAAGCTTTTGATTGATCACTAACACAAAAAAAAAATACATTTCTCTCCTTTATCATCTAGCTTTGTCCTTTTTTAATCTGGAATATGAGCATAGGCAACACACCCAAAAATTCTGAAATGATTAACTGTCGGTTTCTGTCTGTTCCATGCTTCCTTCGATGTCATATTTTGAACAGCAAGTGTAAGACTTCTGTTCAAAATATGAGTGCTCCAATTGACTGCTTTAGGCCAAAAATTTTTGAAATGCCGCTCCTCATCAAAAAGCTCCACACCATATTCATAATTGCATGATTCTTCCTCTCATAAACACTATTCTTTTGAGGTGTGTAAGCTGCTATAAGTTGTCTCTTGATGCTGTGCGATTCACAGAAATCTGTAAATTCTTGTGAGTTGTATTCTCAACCATGATCAGTACAAAGAACTTTAATTTGGCTACTGGCTTCTTTTTTAATGAGCACTTTATGGTTCTTGAAGGCTGCAAATGCTTTATATTTTTCTTGCAAAAAATAAACCCAAGTTTTACTACTAAAATCATCAATAAAGGTAATTATATATCTTTTACCTCCATTTGAAGATGGTGTTATTGGGCCACAAAGATCGGAATACACCCACTCCAATGCGTTCTTTGCTCTCTATGACTTTTTTATAGAAATTGATTACAGTGTTGTTTGCTAATAACACATTCTTCACAAACTTGGGATGGGGTAGTAAGTTTAGGAAGACCAATTACCATATTTTTCTGCTGCAAAGTCTTCAGTCCAACAAAATTCAAGTGACCATAGAGGAAATGCCGTAGCCATGTCGCGTCTTTCAATTTTGCTAAAAAGCATGAATGGGTGGTATTTTGGAGATAAAGTAGGAACATATGATTTGCAGTCATATTAACTTGAGAAATTAATCCCAGCTTTGCATCTTAAACTCGACATACTCCATCTTTGATAGAAATCTCATACCCTTTCTCTTGCAATTTGCTTACACTAAGTAGGTTGGTTTTTAAATCTAGAACAAAAAGAACATTAAAGATAGTATAAGTATAGTTCTCCTTGGTCTGAAGAGTGATTTTCCTTTTCCCATAACAGATACCGTAGAGTTATCACCAAACTTGACAATGTTGCGAAAAGTTTCGTCAAGGTCGGAGAATGCTTTCTTATCTCTACACATATGGTTGCTGCAACAAGTATCTAAATACCATATGCTTTGTTGAGTTTCTTCATTCACATTGCACACCATCAATAAAGACATTTCTTCTTCCTTTTCTGCAAAGTTGGTTCTTTCCTATTCAAGTTAGTTCGATATTTTGACTGATAATGGCCATATTTATGACATCGAAAACATTCGATATTGGATTTATCCGCTAACTTTGGTTTATGAGATGTTGAAAGAGGCCTCCTCGTCCTTGTCCTCTTCTATGAAATTGATTTTCTTATTGCTAGTATTGTTGTTGTTGGTTGCCATGATTATTGCTTCCTCTACCTTTACCTCTCTCTACCTCGTCCTTTATCTCCTTTTAATGTTGAATGGTTTTCTATGATGCCTTAAATGCTTGCTCTTCTCTCTCTTGCTTGCTAATATTTTGTTCATGAACTAGCAAGGAACTTTGCAATTCATCAATTGAGAGCTCCTCAATGTCATTACCTTCGTCAATAGACCAAACAACAAAATTAAATTTTGGTGTCAGGGACTGAAGGATCTTTTCAATGATAGTAATGTCCTCCGTCTTGCCACTGTGGGTCTGCATCTTGTTGACATTGCTGTCGTCCGTGAAATAGTCTTTGACTGATTCTCCTGATTTCATCCATAGCATTTCGAACTCCGATTGAAGTGCTTAAAGCTGCTGCCTCTTTACTCTTGTAGAACCTTGGTACTTTTTTTTTTTCATATAATCCCAAATATGCTTAGAGTTGTCTTTGCAAAGAATTGTTTCTAAGATTGAGCGATCAATAGCTTGGAAAAGATAATTCTTTGCTTTGAGATCTTTCAACCACTGCGACTCTAGTTCTGTTCGTTATACATCCGTCAGTGTCGTATCCTTTTTCGATTCCTTAATCCCATAAAAGACCACCTGCTAGTACTTCTTGGATCTTAGAAAATTCTCCATCAACATACTCCAATGTTCATAGTGACCATCAAAGCATGGAATAGTATGTTGGACAAACGTGGCTTCCATTATCATTTCTGGTGTCACTTGCCCTTATGTTCCCCTTAACCTAGCTCTGGTACCACTATTAAATATATGTTGCGAACAAATGAACAAAATAGAAGTAAAAAACTGAACTTTGATTACTTTTACAAATCTAATTTATTGAATTAAGAAACTGCTCTATTTATAAAGTTATACAATGAGAAAAAAAAATGAAATAGAACCACTAACTCCTAATAAAATGCTTTTGTGCATACTCCACTAAAATCACTTATCCTCCTAAGGACTAGGTAAAATAAACAAGCTGACCACTAATAACAAACTCCTAATAATAGGAACAACTAACGAATCATACAAATAACTTCAACACCCATAGCATGTATCTATCGAGTCAACACCTTCAATGTCACCCGTTCATTCCATTACAATGAGCAAAATAGTGTAGAGAAAACCTAAAATCAATCCAGTTTTAAACCTTAAAGGGTCATAATTGCCTGGTTGATCTCCACACCTCTATAAGTTAAACAGGTAAAACCTGATAATACTAAAAATATAGATCTCAACATAACACTAAACATAAATCATGTAGTTAAGTTGTTTAATTATCTCAATTTTAGGCCTTTGGATTGAAGAAGTAGCCAAATATGCACTATAATTAGCTTTGGGTTCACAAATTAATATTATAAATAATAAAGAAATACAAAAAAGAAGTGGAAAATACCTCAGAATATTTGCATCAAGAAGGTCTTGATGGACTTGCTCTTATCAATGACAGTCCCAGTGCCAAAATTTACGAGTCCGATTTTAATTGGATCAGCTTCAAATTTCTCAAGATGGGAGGTCACGACAGTCAAACTGAAAGCAAAACAGGGAACAACAACATAGCAGCTACAAATATTTTCAGAAGCTACAAAGAAGAAACCATCGAGAGTGGTAATATAAGCTGCTAATAATGCATTTGAAGAAACTATGCAATAACAAGGGCGGTTTTAAACGCTCCTTCTGTCCAATATAAACGTGAAGACATTGATAAGTAAGCGAAAACAAAATAACCTCATTCAGATAATATCTTCAACTTCTGTACAAATAAGCCATGCAATCTTGTCCCAGCCCAATAGCGTATTTTCCTTTGCTAACACAATCGCGTGCTGCTAGTACTTCCCACAATCAATAACCAATAGTTATTTTCGTTAAAAATTTAGGTTGAATCAGCTTAATCAAATGAAATTCTAAAACAAAATCAAACGAACAAAGTAGAAATTAGTACTCACTGGATACAACCAAGAGGGAAGCAGATACCAATGGCCAGAATTCCAACATTTTCGAGATGGGAAGCCATTTCTGTGTTCAAGGTTCTTGTTTGGACGCCGAGAAAATCAAAGAGAGAAAATAAAAAAAATAAGGAGATTTCTTCTGCAATTCGAAAGAGGGAGAAGACTATGAGAGGTTTTTTTTCTTCCTTTTTTTTTTTAAGGTGGAAGATAAGAAGAGGAGGGCGTAATTGAACGAAACATGTTAGATGTAATTGAGAGATATTTACAGGTGATGCCCTTTTGGAAGGCTGACTGGATTGACTGGCTTTGGAAAAGGTAGATACAAAGCTAAATCAGTAATACCCAACAATTACCTTTCGAAAGCTAAAGTTCAGGATTTAAATATCTAACCATTGTTTCTCTACGATTTTGATTTTATTTTATTTTTTATATTTTTTTGGTTTTAACGTATTTTTAATGATTGAATCGGTTTTAATTTTTTTTATTTTTTATTGATTTTTACCGGTTTAAACTAATCTCGATAATACTATAGTCGTTGAACCATTAAATTGATCTATTCAATCAATTGAGAGTTCATTTGAATGATGAGTTAAATTAGCTCCAATAAAGTTAAAAATAATAGTAGTGATGAAATTAATTATTGTAGTAGAGATATTGAGTACTATAATAATAAAATTAAAATAAATAATAAGATATGTATTTTAATTTAATTGCAGTGGTGACAGTGGGGTAAATAATTGTAAGAATGAAAAATTATCATTAGAAACATTAATCTAAAAGTTATATACAATTAAATTTATAATTTATTTAAAAAATTGATAAATAATTAAAATAACTAAAAGATTAACATATTATTTTTATATTTATTTAAATATTTTAATCAATGAATATTATTTATTATACTGAAAGAATAAAAAATTTGAACATTTTTAAATAAAAATTGAAAATGAAATAAATAATTAAAATTTACTATATAATAACAAATTTATTTATTATATTGAAACTCATAAACAATAATTTATTATATAATAACAAATTTATTTATTACATGGAGTTAATAAAATTATTTAAACATTTTAAGTAAAAAATGAAAAAAAAAAAAAAAGACATATATGTGCACTACACTATAACTTTAAGAACAATTACAAATGAAAAAGACAGAATAGGGGAAAAAAAGCTTAGTGGCCGTTTGAATTTCTATGGGAGCATAAAGCTCCAGTAGAAAAAGTTATGCTTGGCACAGTAGAAAGGATCTCCACCGAGCCGTCACCTGGTAACCAACCGGATCAAAATCCCAATTCACAATTTTCAAGGCACTAAACGTGCTTCAATGGCCTCACCCAGGGTTTCAAATGGACCTCGAATCGGCTGGTTTAATCTGAATTTTTGTTGTTGCTGAAAGGGTTATTCTTATCAGCTCTTAAATTCGTTTCACTCCCACAAAGTCACAAGTCGCCTCAAATCCGGTCATGGTCAATGGCACGCATGAAATCAATTTTCTTGTGAATTTACCTTAAGTTTCTTTATCAATAACCCTTTTTCTTAATAAAGAAAAAAATGTCATATGTATACTAATTAAAGCAAGTC
Organism: Adansonia rubrostipa; assembly: GCA_038381775.1. NCBI lineage: Eukaryota > Viridiplantae > Streptophyta > Magnoliopsida > Malvales > Malvaceae > Adansonia > Adansonia rubrostipa. Next base: position 2,617,777 of record JBBYHM010000027.1, read on the forward strand.
ACATAAATTACGAACATGTCATTTTACAATCGGACCAAACCTCATCAGATTAGGCAATTGCCTTCTTAAATAATAGACTGCTAGCTACGACCAATAAAATCGGAGTATAAATATGCATGAAGTCGATTTCCTGTAACCCCTTTCAACTTTCGAGCAATATTAAGCCTAGTGAAATGAGAGATTGATTTATGTCTCGACACCGAATGACATAGTTTGATAGCGTTGATGTGACTTTTGTTTTGGTATAATTTATATCTGGTTTCTCGTGGGTGCATGTATTGGTTTAATAGGATGATTTCAGATTTGTTTAGAGGGTGGATACGGAATTTCTTGAGCCAAAAACAGTTATTTTTAGGTATACACAGATGTGAGAGCAGGGGACACTTTTAAGCACGGTAACTGCAATCAAGTATATTAATTATCTTACTTTGTTCTTATCAACTGTAGATTTTTCTGTCATTGAAATGTGCAATACAAGAATACATACAAGAATGAACTGAAAATGCATATATTTTATGTGACATCATCTGCCAGGCGATTCTGACTATATTAACTTGAAAGGAAAAAAAAAATTGGGTAGATATCTGTTCCTCTGGCGATTGATTCGGATTCCTTACTCAACAATTAGCTATCAATGTTGAGCCAACAGCAGTTTTTCTGAACTTCATTGTCCGAAAGAATTTGCTTTTAGAGATTAAACTTCAATAGTCTTCTGATTTAGAGATGTGTAACTCCAACGTTCCTTCTCCACGAAATCTGCATCCAGAAACTGCGCAATGAATGCCCAAAGCTTATGTGCGTCCTGGAAATTGGCTAGGAACCCCAACGCAGCAGTAACCACAGCAATTCCCATATCATTTTTCTCTTTTCTCTTGTTTCCATTAGTAACCTTGGCTTCATTACTTCTTCTCCTCTCCAGGACTTTGTCCTTCTCATCTTGATACTTGTCTGCAAACCATATGTTGTGTAGGAACCCGTAGCTGAGAGAAATGTTGCTCCGATCCGCTAGCTTCTGTACGAGAACAGGTTCCACTTTTTCTCCCTTCCAATCGAATACATTGAATGCGATTGCTGGTCCCCGGTCGAATTTGATCTTTGGGCCATATATTCTAACCAGGGGAATCCCCTTTGTGTTGGGATGATGGAGTTTCAACAGAGCATTCACAAGCCAATTGATAAGGCACCTTGCTCTGTTGCTGATTGTTACTAGTCCTAATGAATCCACCTGATCTAAACCCCTACACTCGATATCTCCTTTTTCATTAAGATTATCCTCTTGAAATATCTCAATAGCCTTCTCTGATTCTGAAATTTCAGTCATTTTCAACCCTTTCAGTTTTTCAGTAATTTCTGCTTGCTGAACCTCATAAGTTTTCCCTTTTTCAATTCTTCCGGACTGTGAAGCTTGGACAGGAATAGGGCCTGAGATGGAGCCTGGTGTATCTAATTTATCAACTTCTGTGTCGGTGCCTGGAGATTCAGTCACTGCTCGGAACAGCTTCTCAGCTGGGATAAGACCTACTATCCCTGAAGTTGTGGAAGTTTCCAAAACCGAAATGGTAGATTTCTTGGCGAAGAGGCATGCGAATCCTGAAGGGTTTTCTCCAAAAACCTTGTAGAAAGAGCAGATGAGGAAGTCTGGACGAAACAGGGAGAGGCCAAAGCTGTCCATGTCTTTAGGTCCCAATGCACACGCATCAATCAACACATGCCATCCGTTTTCCTGTGCGATGCTCATCCAGAGGTAGGGATATCTGGCTCCAGTCATCCTGGAATGAAGTGGGAACACAAAAAGACCCCTTCTTTTCTTCTTCTTCTTCTTCTTTTCCTTGCTCACAAGCATGTGCCTCAGTTTTGATGACTGAATTCTCAGTCTTGGCCATGAGAATTCACCAGACAGAACTCTAGCCCCTTTTTTCTCGGAGTAATTGACCATGGCTTCGATTGCCTCACTCTCATAATCGTAGACTGTTAAAAGCTTCATATTAGACTGGAAGGGGTATGATTCTGCTAGAAGTTTGAAAGCTGATGTCTTGTTTGCTGTGAAAACCATGCAATAATCATTTTCTGAAATATTAAGAAAATTCATGATCCTCTTCCTAATCGCAGATTCCAGCTCTGATGCTGGTCCACCGTGAAGTAGTTGTGTCTTCAGATTCCCTGTCTTGTAAGACACACCAAAGAAAGGAATATCCAAAACCGGAGGAGGAGATTGCGGTGGCACAGGGAAGGAAGATGAGGCAATTCGATATGTCGGGAACTCGTGTTTTCGTAGTTGGGAATAGGAGAAGAGGCCGGTGCCAAGATAATCGAGGCAGGTATGGCTGGAGAACGAGAGATGATAATACTCTTGCGCTCGTATTTGGTCAACTTTATAGGTGTCGGAGTACTGCGGGTAAGCCTTGGTGAATTCAGCAAACGATTCTTGCACAGATGGAAGAGATTCATGGTTGGTAAATTGGGTGTTTGGAAAAAAAGAGGAAGTAGTTTTCGATGCGAAGTCGCGGCGACAAGCCGCGGAAGAGCTTGTGGGTTTGGAGGGTTTGGTCTGAGGCTCATATGCGCTGAGGAAAGGGGATGGACAACAGCCATGGAGGCATGCTTCTGACACCTCTTTTAGGCAAGGGGATTGCATTTTTCTGTTGTCTTCCTTCACCGATCTTGATATTTTCTCCTTGGTTTTTCCCCCCTTTTTTGTTATGGTTTTTATATATATTCACAATCACTAGATCAATTCCAAATGGATGCTTTAAATTTGTTTTGTTTACATGTTTTATACTTTTAACCGGGTGGCAGTTGAGTCAGTCGTGAGTGAAGTTATTGAACTAGTCACTTTTCCAAGTTGACCCAGTCTCCCCCTATGCTATGTACTTGACCTCTCCATTTTCACACTTTAGGCTTTAGGGTCTTTATCCCTAATCTCCACAACTCCTATCAGCCACTTCATCTTCGTGATCAAACTGTAAATGTCAAAACATCACCAAGGAAATTCACGTGTAAACATCCAAGAAATAAACGGCGGTCCTTATGCTCATAATCATATATGTTTCACAAAGGTAGATGTGAACTGATGCGGGCCATTCTCCCAAGTCTAACCGAAATATACTAGCAGCATCTTTTGTTTTTATTTCCTCGGAACGGTAGAGGCGGGAAACAGAAAGCGACAATCAACAACGGACAATGTTATTAGTGGACGACAGAACCGCCTTTAGTTTTGCCAGCATTCTCGATGTTTATGGTAGGCCTTTTTGGAAAGCTAGTAAGTTACTTCAAGCTTAAGGTTTTGAGGTCCTAAAGAGTTTTGGCCCCATTCCTTCGCATTGCTCCTGTCAGTCTCAGTCCAAGAAACAAGTTCCTGGACAGATTATGACTTTGGGGTCACCATTGTAAAAGCAAGCAAGATAAAAAAGTTAAAAATTGCCCCAAAATCCAATTTAATAAATAAAAAAATTATTTGGTCTATGCATAATTTTGTTAAGCCATTTTTCACCCGGAAATTTTGCATGATCTAAGAGAGCCAAAGTTAGTCTAAGGTATGGAGGGGAGAAGTCCATTATCAACGAGGAAAAGTGGGAAAAAGAAGAAAAGAAAAGACGATTGGTCTTAGGCAATGATTAAAAAGGGTAAGTGAAGAGGAGCCAAATGCACGGAAAGGGAAAAAGGGTATTGTTGAAGTTTTCCTACTCATGTCTTGTGGATCTCTTCGCTACTAAGTCTGTTCAAATCAACATTTTTTCTACCTTTTTTTTCGTTGGCCCTTGTAATTAATCATCTTATTTATAAGGTTTCAGTCAATGTTATACACGAAAGCGTTTTCAGTTTTGACTATTTTTCCTTTGGAATATATTATAAAATAATGATAATCACAATCACATGGTATTAATGAATACGATATTTATAGAAAAATATAATTAATATATTATTTTTTAAAAAAATTAAAATAAAAAAATAATAATTAAATAATTTTAATTAATATTTGTAGACATATGTTAATCAAGCATATATATATATATATATATATATATATAATCACATAACTTTATAAGTAATGTAAACCAAAAAAAGGAACTCAAGAAATTTTAATGTAGCCAATTGTCTATCCAAGTCCATTTCTTGGCCATAAAAATTAAAAGAATTCAAGAAATGAGACGAAAGTTAGGTGTGAATGCCTTAAATGGTCCGAATTTGATAGTGTAGAGATATAAATAATAACAGTGTATTATTATAGATATTACAATAATATGCTTGGCTATTTATCTGGTATTTTGTTGAACTATTAATTAACATGACAATATTTATCTATAATATTTATAAAAGAATAAAATAAAGAATCTTTTGAATTGATGAAAACAATTATTCATTGTTTTATAAAACAATCATTATAATTTTTTTATTATTAATAAATTTAATTTATTAATAGAAAAAATTTTAATTTCATAAAAATACTAATGTGAAATGAATTAATTTGATAATAAATTAAAAAGAATTTAAAGTATATCTGAAACTACTTTATCTGAAGCTTTTAATTATTAATTTATCTTAAAAAGCAAATCAATTTATTTTTTAATATAAATAAAAAACTTATAATTACATTGAATTTTTTTGTCTTTGTAATTAATTGGCATTAATATTAAAAAACAAACTTTATAATAACTTGATATAATTTTCACATAAAACAATTTTTATAAGAACATTAATTATTATACACTTTATTAATTTTATTTATTCTTTAAAATATAAAATTTTATAATAAAAATAGGTAAATGAGTGTTCACGTTCGAACTTACGTGATAGCAAAGGCTAATAAATATTAAAATTTCAATTTCTAATAAGTTGTATATTACTTACGATTTTTCATAGTCAGAGTAATCTACGATTTATATCATTATTAGAGGTTGGAAATCCAATAAATTTTATAATACCTAATACCATTACTATTATATTATTCTAGCTAATGTCATTATCAATATAAAATGTTTTACTTAAACCTTTGACGCATTGTATAAAATGGTATTTTCTACGGTACAAATTCTATCAGAAAATATGTTTTTTCTTTTTTTTTTTAAATAAAATTTTGTGATCTATAAAATTTGTGGTCTTACCATTCCGGAAAAAAAATTATGATTTCTTTAAAAGGTAAATGGATTCATCAATTTCTTTCTTTATTTCACTAAGGAGTAAAATTATCACCATGAAAATTATTAAGGTCAAACTGTTTAAATCATAAAACACTTGTATTAAAAACTATTTAATCTTTCTTTTATAAATGTATATACATATATATATATATATATATTCTTTCATTGATTCTTGCTTATGTTTGTTATATGTGTTTAATTGTAGGTATTAACGTTTGAGGCAGAGGATTTGTCATTAAGAATATAAAAATTTCCTATTTAAATTGGGTAATTTTTGTAAATGTAAATGTAATCTTATTTTAGATGATATATTAATCTTATGTTAATCACTCCAATGGTTCAATGAAAATTATTAATGTTTGTAAAGTTCTTTTTAGGCTCATTGCTTTCGGCGAGCAGTGAAATATTTGGCCTGTTTTATCATTATTTTTTTCTAATTTTTTTTTATCATAGTGTATTTCATATTACCTTTTTTTTAAAAAAAAATTATATTATACATTATCAATGAAATTTTTAAAATTCGTATTAAAATAATGAAATATGTCAATAAATATAATAAAAATTAATTAAAAATAAAAATAAAAACCATGATAAACTCTTAATTCACTAATGAAATTAAAAATTTTTAGTATTGGTGTACCAAATACAATCCTTTATTTTTTTTTTTTATGTTTACTTTTATCATTGTTTTAATATTCACATGCACCACATGTGTTCATTTACTAGTTATAAAAAATCTTAAATAAAATAAATTAAAATAATAATAAAAAATAAAATAATTTTTTTAAAAAAATGATGATGAAAGAAAAGTCAGAACTGGTCAATAAACCAGTATTGGGACGAGCAACATTGGAAAATTCTTGGGTTATTCAACTTGTTTCCGTAAAAAAAAATAATATTGGTGGTTTTCAATCTCACGATATGCCGATGGAATAGAACATCCGGAAGACTGCTACTTTGGATCAAGTGTTGAATCTTCACTCAAAAAAAAAAAAAAAAAAAAAAGGTGGGTTTGGATCATGTTAAACTAAGACCAATTTAAAAAGTTATTATTATTTAAAATAATATTAAAAATTTTAAAATTTATTTTTATATTAACATTTATAATTAAATTTAAATAAAATAATTTTTTTATTTATAAACAGTAATTCAAAAATGGACTTAAAAGTCTAAAAGTCTCTATCCAAAATTAACCTAATACAAATTAAGCCAGTTAAATTAGACTAGCTACTTGGCTTACGAGTAGAACTCCGGCCTTCAGGAATTCCTTGTATTAGGTTTTTTTTTTTTTTCCTTCTTTTTTTTAAAGAAATTCCTCAAGGTTGCATGGTAAAACTTAAATTTTTAATCGTATTTCAAAATTTTATATTTAAAATTTATAATTTTTGGATTAATGAATTTAAGATTTTTTTTGTTCGGATAAAATAAAGATTGAGACCATGATTTAAATGAAAATTAATTTTTACTTTGTAAACGATAAAATAGCTAAAGGAAAAGTGATTTTGTAAATTCTCACCGTCAAAAGGAATTTTAAATTTAAAATTTGTGCTACTTAAAATGTGTATGATTTGTCCAACCAAATCTATTTTTTTATTTGACATCCAAATAAAAAATTTTAATTTATAAATTTCAATCTAAATTTTTTTAATTCAAATCAATGTTTCCAAATGTACGATAAAAGAAAATATCGTTTTCGAGATTTGTTTTTTCTCTAATAATGGCCAATCCCATTTAAAGCATGAATCAGCAAATCTTCCTCACTATAGGGAGTTAATTAAGGCCAATTGTTAGCTACACCTTCGAGTGATTGAAAATATTCACCGAAAGATATAGTGTTCTTTTGTTTTTATGAGTTTCACCCTGTGATTCATTGGCATCTATGATCAGGATTTTATTTGCATACATGCATCTAGTTTTTGTCTTAGCTTCAATTTTCTGCTACAAAAGAGTCAAAGAAGGACATGGCTGAACAAAGAAACAACTAGTCTTTTGTTGGGTCTGGTGCTTCTCATTCGTAGGATTTGAAATAAAAAACAGCAGGATTTTATCCCCCCGATGGAATCATGGCAGCAGCAAGGGAGATAAGGCTTGGTTCCATCTATAGGGTTCTAGAGTTTATGACCCAAAAGCAGAAAGTTAGAATGAGCTCTCCAAAAATGAAAATTAAAAGTTGTGAGTTTAATTGGTAAGTCAGCAGCGATATCGATGGCCATCAATGGAGGTTGAGACTGTGACAATATTGTAATTGTGGAAGACAACATAATGGTGCTATTAATAAGAGGTTGTTTTTTAACATGTTTAAAATAGTTAAATAGAGGTATTAAAAGAAAAAAAAAAAAGAGAAATGAAAAGACTTTTTAGAGCATTAAAGCGCTGATAACATTCATTCATTAGATAAAAAAAAGAAAGAGAAAAATGCATTAATTGTCATGTTGTATTGCACTTACGTATACTTAACAACTTTTTTATGTTGATAAATTAACAAAGTTTAAATACAAAAATTACATGATAAATACATAAAATAAATTAAAAATAGATTAATCTAGATGATAGACTGACTTACTAATGTTTTGACCTTCAGTTGATATGCTGTGATCTTTAGTTGATAAGGAGGAGGATTTGAAATCATTAATTCACTTCTACATATTGATAGGCAATAAGTAGCATCACATTTATGTTGACTATAAATCGCTAAGTGCTACATAATCGGATAATTTCTATATAAATATTTAATTTAATGATAAATATACATATTTTTTCGGTCAAATAACAAGTCCAAATCTCTCTCTGTCCTAATTAAATAATAAAAACAAAAACAAAAATTAGATAATCTAAAAGAGGCAAAACAAATTTTATTTGTTTGTGCAAAAGATTATTTTTAAGACTTTCATCAATTTTATAATATTATTGAGCCTCCATAATATTAATTAAAAATAGTTTAAACCATAATTATTAAACTTACTTTATCAACTAAAAAATTCATCAAAATTGTTTTAAAAAATTGCTGAAGAAATTAAAATATTTACGCCCATTTCACTTACGTTATTACCATTTCTGCATTCTTGCTGGTGAATGTGGGCTAGTTATAATCAGAGCCATGTGGCCCAATTCAACAAGTAACAAGGCGGCCTAGCTCAATTTTGAGTTATCACCGGTAATTTGTATGTTTTATAAGCATTGGTGTTTTTTTTCCTATATATTATAATTATTATATATTTATATAAATTTTAATAAATTGATGAATTTAAGTTACATAAGTTTTAATACATTTATTTATTTATTATTTATATTCATATTAATTTTTTATATTATAACTTAATTTAATTATTTTTTATATAATGAGGATGGACACTGGACTAACAATAGACTTTAAAAAAAATAATCTATAGCAAAACTAAACCAGAACTTGCAGAAAATAAACCTTAGATATAAATAAAAAATATTCTGATTGTTCTATGATCCTCGAGCTTTCACTTAAACATATATAGATAACAATATCTTTTATTAAAATAATATATTTTTATTTAAATTTAATTATAAAATATATAAATATTAATATAAAAATAATTTTTAAATAATTTTAATATTAATAAATAATGATTTGAGCTCATCAATCAAATCAAACAAAACCAACAGTGCATCTAAACTTATATTTCAATGTATATCATCCTCAAAATTATCAAGCATTAAAGCCTGCAGGCTCTACGATTGGCGTTGGATTGATCCAATCTCGAAACTCGAAAGGCTATTCGAATTGAAAAATCTCACCCAAAAAATGCTGGCTAACTCAACTGGATGCACAGTTGTGTCGGCTATGGAATTCATGAACTTGAAGGACCCAAATAATTCTTCTTCTTCTTCTTCTTCTTCTTCTTCTTATTATTATTATTATTATTATTATAATAGAAGAATTTATAGGTTTACATATAAAATCAAAATAAAGTAATCTAAATTCATAATCTGTGATCCAACATTTTTTATTAAATAAACAATTAATAATCCAGCATTTGCTACGATATAGGAATTTCATTGACGGATTTTCCCCCAATATGATGCTTCGATATGTATGAGGTGGGATCGACTTCTAGTTCCAATGTCTATCTTGCTGAATTCTTACTCCCATATATCTGCATCAAAATTTAATTGGATAAAGAGATCATTATATACGAATTGTTGTACAATGGCTTCCACTATTTATAATGGCAACGCATCGTACTATAAAAATTACCTCCCAAGCATCATAACAGCAGCTTGAGGATTAGTTCCGGGTGAGAAATTGAAGGTAGAAGCATCTATAACCCTAAGGCCATCGACGCCGAGGACCTTGTAATCTTGATCCACAACCTTTCCAACTCGGCAGCCACCATGATAATGCCAAATCGTCATGACAGTGTCGATGCAGTACTGTTCCAAGGAGATTGCTGTGTCAAGATGTTTTGGTCTCAGGTTCAAGGGAAGCAACGCCACCAAATCAAGAAGTTGTTGTGTCGAGATTGTTGGATAACGAAATTTTGAGAACGCCTTGGAATTCACAACTTTTATTACGGTTTCCATGCCTTGTACACACTTTCTCAAGTCCTCTGGTGCTTGGAAGTAATTAAACCTGACCTTAGGGGTGTCATTTGGATTTGTGCTCCGAAGCTCAATATGGCCTGTTGAGATTGGACCATTCACTTTCTCAATGATAATGCCACCTTTAATTCTTACACCCAGGATGGAGCCAATATCAATCTTTGCTCCGGTCTACACATGCAACCACAGCCATTGTTAAAACCTTCGGTAAATTGTCTATTTTAATAAAATTTTAAAAAAAATCTGACTTGTGCAATTATGACAGTAACTGCTACTAAATCTGATAATTTTAAATATATTATATATAAAAAATAATTAAAATATAATATGATATAAAAAATAATATAAATTAACACAGTATGAATACATATATGACAGATCTTTATAATATAAATTATTAATATATCAAAATTTATATAAATATATAATATTTAAATACGATTATAATAAAAAACACACAAACACAAGATAAAAAAAAATTCGGGGTTTAGAGAAAACCTGATTTAGGATAGTGAGCAAGTTTTTTGAAATCGATTGAATCCAAGAAGGAGCGAGATTCAATCCACTGCCTGCTTCAATATAGTTACCAAACTGGGTTATGCCCACAACCGAAACGAGTGAGAGCTCAACGGGCAGAGGAGAAGGAACAAAAAGACCGTTCAATGGGTTGTCCGCCATCTCTTGGCCAACCATTGGTTGGTCAATCACAACCTTAATGCCAAGTGGCTCAAGTTGGTGGGCAGGGCCAATGCCGCTCAACATCAGTAATTGGGGGCTCCTAATGGCACCTGCTGATAGGATTATTTCGCTCTTGGGGTCTTCTGTCAAGAATGCCGTCTGACTTACTCCCGTTGCATCCTCAAAAATCACCCCTTCGGCTCTTGGCTGCGATCCGACTGCTAAAAGTAACATATATTTATTTTAACTTGCACATTAAAAAAAAAAAATCGAATTTTGAATCTTTCAAAAGAAAACATTAACAATTGCTAAACCTCGTTAAGTTGTGAAAACATACCGTATTTTTTATTTGAACACAAAGGAATTAAATATTTTTATAATTAATGAGAAGTAAAAATATTATACTAATATATAATTTACAGATAATTCATGTTTCATTTAAATGTCGATGAAAGCTGCTTCTGCAACATTGTGATACCATTTTATGGTTGAACCTTATTAATAAGATAATATGTGATTTAATGATATATAGTGTATGGAACTTTTATATGCAATAATAAAAAAATTATATTTATACAATTTTAAATTTCATCAATGCGATTAGAAAGTAGCCATGCATATACATACTAAGATATATACAAAATAATTTATAAATTAATATGATAAATACAAAAACACATGATAATTATTGTATTTTATTCTTATTTTTAGAGTTTAAAAACCCATCCTATGTGTAGATTAGATTATAGTTTTATATAATACAAATGCATCAAATCTTAATATCCAAATTTAAAACTTAGATTTATTTGTTCATGCAGTCATACACATTAGAATATAGTCTTGTTTAATGCCAATGGATCAAAGATAACTCTTAAAATACATATATATATATATATATATATATATATATATAGTCAATGACTCTTAAAATGAGAATCCTTACTTTGTGTTGTTATAATGATCTTGGGCACCGTGGCATGCAAGTAAACCTTGATCTTCTTTGGGTCAGCATACTCGAGCAAGTCTGCTGCACTATGTCTGTGACCTTCCATGTCAAAAATGGTTGCACCAATTTTAGTCCCGTAGATATGGTCATAACTAAATCCGTTGAAAGGCAAAACCCCGGCTTCAAACAACCCATCTCTCACTGCCGATTGCCATTGCATTACGGGTGCCTTGAATGCCACCTTTTTTTCAACCCAGCGGTAAGAATCATTGACTAAATCTTCATCCAAACCAGCTTCCTTCACGAAATCAGATTCAGCATGCGAGTAAAATCCTGCGTTAAAGACCGAGGCTCCACCGAGAACGCGTGCTCGGTGACTGTAGACTCCATCCTCAGAGACGAAGGCTTGAGCATGTGAATTGGGAGAGGGGTCTAAAAGAGTAGGGAAGAAGTTTTCTTTGTCTGTCTTGCTAGGGTTGAGATATGGAGACCCTCCCCTTTCCAGGACTAAAACGTTTGCTCTTTCCGACAGGGTTGCAGCCAACGGACAGCCAGCGGTTCCTCCACCAACGATTATGTAGTCGTAGTACGAGACTGAAGGAGCTGAGGTTGATTCTTGAACAAAACTGTAATGCGGAGCTGCAAAATAGTGGAGAATTTTTGTGCTTACTATTTACTAACACTAGCTAAAGAGTTTTCATGTAATTTATTAAAGATTCCTTTGATGAGAAGTGAGATTAGTGAGATTGAAAATAAATAGAGACGATGGTGAAATTAATTGTTATAACAGTTAAATTAGATATTATAATAATGAGATTAAAATTAGTAATGAGATATATGTTTTAATTTAATTACAATGATGGCAATGGAATAAAAATAAAAATGATCAATTATATAATAAATATTTAAAATTTATACTCATTAAATAATAAAATATAAATAAAATTATATTTATATTAACAAATTATAATTATATTACAAAATAAATTTAAAATAAAATTATATTTATATTGAATAATAATTAAAAAATATATTTATTAAAAATAAAAAATAAATACTTATATTAAATATTAATTAAAAACTATTAAAATTATTTTTATATTTAAAAATAAATTAAATAAAAAATTTACAAATTAAAAAAAAAAAAACCAATGGATGGGAAAAAAAGGGGAATTATCCTTTTCACTGGGAGTCCAATTCTTCAGTGGACCCCTGAAGCTCTAGTCCGACAGAGGTGTAGTGCGTTTTGGGGGGGAATCCCCGCAAAACCCTTTGGAAATACATCGTGCCGGAAGCGCTTGGTATTGTGCCTGGATATGGTATTGGAATTCTGAGGCAGTTATTGATATAGTTGCTTGTAGTTTAGATTTGGTTAGTTAAAACTAAGAGGATGACCTATTGACTATCTTAGCAGCACGTAGGTACGAAAATCTTTCATGACGAGGACTCAAAAGCGCACGGTGATTAAATAGCATAATCATGTACGTTTAGGGACTGGCTTTCCCCCAAAGCATAGGTTTTGCTTGTTCGCCATAGCACAACCTGATTGAACTGTGAGGTCTCGCACTTCCTTGCCTTACTTTCTGAGAAAAATGATCATTCTATCTCGTAGTACTTCTCTCCAGCACCAGTCTGCCATCGTACGCTATCACCTTCCTTAAAGGCATACTGATGCTAACTTTGCAACTTCAGTGCCTTCTCGCGTTACTTGGTAGCACGTGGATCACGATCCAAAGGAAGCCTAAGTTATATTTACAATATATATATATATATATATATATATATAAACTCAATAGATATGAGACAATTTAATTTCAAATTCTAATTCTGTTTGTAGGATGTTCAAAACTCAACTTTGTTGTATAGAAGAATTAAATTTTGTTTCTCTTACGCACGAAACCAAACTAGTATTAAATACCAAAGTGACAATTGAATTTAAAGAACATACAATCGTAATGCATGAATTCAATTATAAATAAAGAAACTAAACCTGAATTCAGCATGTAGTGATGTTTATGAATTCAACCAAGATTAGTGCATAAGATAATCATAAAGATATCCCATAAGGATAAATATATCAAAGTTAGATCAAGAAATGGAAAAAGAAAAAAGAGCAAAAGAAAAGAAAAACGAGTCTCATACCTGTCTCTGCCTGGGAAAAGTAGTGAAAACTAGCAAAAACAGCAATAAGGAAAAGCTTGAGAAACATCAATGATCTCAAATCCATAACAATACTTCCTTTGGCTTTACTTCAAAAGAGGATGACACAACGTAGAACTCCAATAACTCTCCTCTAAATACCCTCAAATTTAAGCTAGAACCCAACAAACAAATTCGTCGTAGTCTTTATACGCACATGTTTGACACTGTCTAATTAATGCTTTACATGAATTCCCCATTTCCTTCTTCAGATCTATACAACGAAACTATAGAAATCGACGGCTTAAGCAACGATGCCCTTCCAGATTCAGTGCCGTTCCTTGTTCATTAATTCGAGGATGTACAGCATCAATTGTCGCCATTTTTTTTAATATATTACGTGTATACCTCAATCATATCAACAGCCCCTACTATCTGGCAGATGGGCTAACCAGCATTAACTATATTTATTGCGTGTGGCGGCCGAAACTTGTATAATTTAATTATATTATATAAAAGTATTTTTATATAATATTCAACTTTATTAAATTTTTTTGTTAAAATATGTTTTAATTTAAATATAATTTTACTTAATTATCAAATTTTTTGGATTTTTAATTTTAATGGAGTATCTTTTAATTCAAACTTAAGAATAACATCAATTTCTAAAATTTGAAGTCAATTTTTTTTTAAATAAAAGGATTTGAAATCCACTTTTTAAGTCTTCCAAATATTTTTAAAATTTTCAATTTATTGGACCTTAAGTTATCCAAATGCTATCGCTGATTGCTGCTGAATGAACTTTGAATTGACTTTTAAACTTTGAAATTTGATTGGATCAGTTTATATTTAGATATTTTTAATATTGAATATATTTTTTATTTTTATTTTTATAAAATTTAAAAAATAAAAAAAAATAAAAATATTAAAATATTTTTAAAATAAAAATAAAATAGAAAGAGAAAAAAATAAAAAAATTTAATATCTAACTTACAATTATTTTTGAATATTAAAAAAACTGTAAAAGTATTTTTAAATTCTAAAAATTATTTTCGTAGAAGCAATATTGCAAGATTGTTTGATGAGAAATTATTTCAGCGCCAGATAAGAAGCAAAATGTTTCAGCGGCAGATAAAAAGCAAACATATTACGGCAGGAGCAGGGATACAAAACAAGTACTAACAGTGATCAAAATTGGTGAGTTTCGGTGATGGATTATAAAACGAAAAGACAAATCAAAGCAGGCTATGATGGCAACAAGTTTGGTTTGCTTTACATTTGCATGTCTATTACTTTCCCATACTCCGTCATTTTTTACCTCTTTGCATGTATTTTATTTTTTTAATCTTTTTTTCGAATTTCCTCCTTTCAATTTATATTCTCTCGTCTCTTCATTCTTTATTTTTGGCTAAAATTATTAGAAAATTAGTTAGAGGATTGGGCTAAGGAGGGAGGTTAGAAATTTTTCATTTTTCATTTCCTTTATTTATTCATTATCTGGGTTTTCTCTTTACTGCCTGAAATTTTTTTTTTAAAAAAAATTGTTTAATTAAAGTGAGGAGATGGGAAGGAATATGGTACGTTTTAGATTATGAAAATGCTGGTTTTGGCTTTCAATGTCTACCGTGTGTAGTATATATATTTATATATTTATGTACATTGAAAAAAAAAAAAAAAAGTGCCTCGGTTTGGCTGATCTAACGCCACTTCTGATTAGATAAACTCGTTTATTGATGATTTGAAGGTCAAAAACGTTTTCACTTGTAAATAAGGAAAAATATGAAGCAAAGCTTCGCTACATTTTTAAAAAAAAAAAACATTGAGATTATTTCATTATTGTTTTCATCTTTTATCATTTAATATAATTTTAATAATTAATAACTAAATTATATATGAATAACATTAATAAATATATTAAAAAATAATAAAAAAGTAATAGAGAGAATCTCGATTTTTGACCCATCTTTGACAGGCTCCATACTTAAATTTATTTGGATATTTTAAATATTTTAAATTTAAATTTATTTAATTATATAAAAAAAAAGCAAAACAGAAAGTGTTGGCACAACAATTGCAAAAAAATAAAAATAAAAAAAGAAATCAAAGAAAAAGGAAAAAAAGAAAGCTTGAGTATTAAGGTGAACCAAATTTCAGATTTGCAAAAGGAGAAGTGGATCCTTCAAAAAATTTATCCATTATAAATAGCGATCTTAGATAAGCATAACAGACACATAGATACAAAAGCAAAATAATAATAATAACAATAATAACAACAACAAAAATAATAAAAGGATATTAGCAAAACGTTTTTGGATAAAGCTTTCGTTTATGGAAGGGATTGAAGGAAATATTTTAAGGTGACTTTTGAAAAAGAAATTTTTGTTTTTTAGATATAATTGGATTTTTTCAATAATTTGAAGGTAGAGTGTGGATGTTAGGTTTTGAACGTTCAAATATAATAAATGTTTTGCTATTCAATCAAGAGATTGTTGGAGTATTAATATAATAATTATAATTGGACTTCAAATTTTATTAAAAACTGTTCAAACAAACCTTTATGTTTTGGAATTGAATTTATTTGTATTTTCGGTTTTAAAATATAAAGTTTTTTCTTAACATTTTTCTTAAGAAAGGAGTTTTTGCTTAGTAGTTTTTTTAAGAAAGGAGCTTTTTGGGGTGTTCAATATAAATATGATTTTTTTTTTCAAAGTATTATGAAATTTTTTGTGGCCAAATATTGGGTCTTTCTAGATGTTTGGGTTTTTTGTTAATTTCTCAACACCAGTTAAATTTTTTATGTTGAAAATTAGATTTTTATGGTTTGCGAGTGGCCGACCAATGGTGGCAGCTGCAAAAGCCGGTATTGGGTTAGCCATTTTCGTTATTACTTTCCAAGTCCAAGGGACTAGTGCTATGGAATTTATTAATAGCACTCAAGGTTAAACATGACTCCTAGAGAATTACCAAAATATGAAGTTTTCCTCTCATTCTTTTCTTTGTTTTTTATTTTGACTTGGTTAGTAAGGGCAGAGCCTTTCTCACTGGGCGAGTGCATTCGATTCTAAAGTTTTTAAAATCCTTTTCTTTGTACACAAATCCAAAACATTCTAATAGAATGTTTAGACCAAGAGGGTTTTGCTTTGAAAGATTCAATAGACGTCATCAACATGATGACAAAGTTCTTCCTAAAAGTAAATCCTTGAATAATTTTTGAACTCCAAAGAGTTCGAGTAGACTTAGCAAAAAAAGGGTAACCTCTCTGTTCATTATGAGACATTCCGAAATATAACCAAACATTGTCATTCTGGTTTGATTAGTTGCATTAGCTTTTCTGATAAGTTAGGTTCTGCCCATTTGACTGCCAAAGTTCATGAGTTGGTGTTCTTTCAATGAATCTCAATCAATGTTTTCTTTTTCATTCTGTCTTACTGAAAAATGGAATTCTTGTACCATATTTTTAGTCTTTAAAAATAGTCTTTCTTCACAAAAAATATATAATATAAAGTACCAAACTGCCCGATAAGTAGGCTTCCCGATGACAAAACTCTATTCCTTAGGTTTGGAGGTTAATAGGTTCGTAAGAGGAGCCTTATGCCTTAGGCCCTTGCCCGGTATAAGAAAAAACGTTCATTTCGGGGAGGAGGAGTAGGCTAAGATCAAATCGAGAGCTTTAATAGCAAAGAGAAGGCCTTTTCCACACCTAAAGTTTTCTTTGGTGCTTCGCCAAGGAGCTAGCTTGTGATTGGTGCATGACCTCTATTGTTTTATCACCTGGTAGACATAGCTTAACATAATTCAGGATATACCTTTTGGCCATCTTCTTTAGCTTATTCGATTCATATCCGATTACGTGAAGATCGATAGAGTTTTTCTTTGTTAGGTTCAATTGGTTACGAGGAAGATTGGTGGAGTCAGTTGTCTTCTTCATTTGATTATGTGGAAGGCCAATGGAGTAGATTTTGAGTCAGCTTCATTTGATTATATGGAAGATCGAATGAAGATTTTCTTTCTTTGTAACCTTCAATCGGTTATTCGAAGGACTAGTGAAGTTTACTATCCTTTCAGATGCTTTATTCGATTATGTGGAAGGTTATTGAAGTTACTTTTCTTTTGTCCTCTTCATTCGGTTATGTGGAAGATCAGTGAAGTTGGTTTATAAGTCAAGCCCTCTTCATTTGGCAATGTGTAAAACCGTTAAAGTAGGCATTTCGTGTTAAGTCCGCTTCCATTCATTAAGGGCATAAGTGTCATTTCACTTCAATACTGTTAGGAAGTTAGTAATTAAGCTAAGCTTACCTTACGTTGATTTAGGTTTAGATCACTAATCTTAGGCTTATGAATAAGGGTGGATATTCACATTTTTAACTACTTTAAACACTGATAAAATTTTTAGATATTCTGGAATGTTCATTTTCTCTCACTTTCCATCACTTTCTTTGAACAGAAAAGCTTGGAGTAGGTAATATTCCTAACCTTTCTTGTTAATTTTAATTTAATTTCATGTTTTGATGCTTGAAACATGATGATTTGAGCTTAAAAGCCATTCCGCCATGGTTGTTTCATGATCTCTTTGTTGTTCAAATGCTATGTTCTTCTTTGATTTCGTGATTTCTCTTCATTTAAGCTTAGGAATGCTTGAATTTATGTTGATCTAAATATGTTAAAGTGATTAAATGATGAAATCTAATTGAAAAGCATGCTTAAAGATCAAAAACCATGTTCGACTAAGATGAAATGTTGAGATTAGGTTTCGAATAATTCATTTAAGCTAGATTTAGGTGATTTTTGTTGATAAGAACTAGGATCTATTAACTTTGAGTTGAAATTATAGTACTTAATTGATGAAATCTTGAATGCCTAAGCTTAAAGAGTGTTCAAACATAAAGAGAAGAGGGATCTCAAGCTTAATTTTCTTAGGTTTACTTGATCTTGTGCTTAAGTGATGAAACCTTGATTGATCTTGAAGTTTTACGCTAATATGAGTTAAATGAGCTAGAATCCAAGTGAATAAGGCTTAACTCTTGTGTCTAGTGATAAATCCAAGCTTATTAAACTTGTTAAGGTGTTCGAACCAAAAAAAAAGTTTTAAATGCATTCGGTTGCTTAGGATTTATGTGATCTACGCTTAGTAACGGTGCTTTTTTCTATCAAATGATTATAAAATTTTGATAATGTGTTTGAACAAGAAGAAAGATATTAAAATGCATTCAGTTGCTTATTATTTATATGATCTAGCCTAAGCCATGGTGTTTTTTTTTTTTTTTGGGTCAAAGTATTATGAAATTTTCTATGACCAAAAAATTGGGTTTGTCTAGATTTATGAGTTCAACTTTTTATTAATTTCTCAACTACCAGTTGAATTTTTTGATGTCAAAAATTAGATTTTTATCATTTACCAGTGGTCGAATTTTTTTTTAAAACAAGAAAAAAGAATATAAAAAATATATATAAAATCTAATACGCTTTTATACAACAATGAAACACATCATTTTTTTAAGGCGGCCGGTGTGCGTATGGACATGAGATTTGCGTGAAGGTTCACATGTGACAGGCTTGGAATTTAGCCTGGCAAACCATGGGGCTGTAGGCTTAAAAATTATTTCCTTGTTTGCCTGAGATAACCTTGAAACTTTTAAAGTGATACTATGAATTTTCTTAGAAAAGACAAACACAAAAAGAATAAAAAAGAATGCTGAAATGTATTATTCAAATTTTTGATGATACAAATAAGGTTACAAAGATCTTTATTTGTAGTTAAATTTCTTATATATCAATAGTTCACATTAAATTTAATGAACAGTTAAAATTACACTTATATACAAATTTTTAGAATTCTAAATAAATTTAAACTCTATTAACTCTATCTCTTTAAAGTTCTAAGTAAGTCAAAGTAGTTGTGTCTAACTAATCTACAAGCTTTTAGAAAATCCAAACAAACTAACTTTCTAAAATTTTTTAGGTATTAAGTTTATTTTAGTGGGCCATGTTGTTTCATATAACTTGTAAGTTTAGGTCTGGATTGATTAGTTCAACCCATTACACGCTCGCTAACTTGAACCCTTTTCAATTTTTTTCTTATTTTAATCTCTTTTATTTAAATTAAACTTTTTTATTTTATTTTTTTAATTACTTGCCTATTAATTTAATTTTTTAATTAATTATTAACATCATTATCTATATCTAGTTCTTTAGCATTTGGGATTTTAGATTTTTTTAGATTGTATTTTTAAGCAAAATAAAATTAATTAAACGTTTAAATAATAAATTAAATTGAAGATTTTTCATTAATGAAATTTCAAGAGAATTAAAATTAGAATTCTCTTTAAGAAATTTATAAATAAAATAAAATATTAATGATGACGATGATAATAATAATAAAAGTTGGAATTGAGATTAAGAACATAAAAGTACGATTTTTTAAAGGGAAGATTAACTATCTTGAGTGCTTCCGATGTGAATTATATTTTAATTTTTAAATATCATATTAAATAATACCATTGGATGCTGACAACCATTTATCCATTTTATTTATCCAAAAAAAAAATCTCTCAACTTTGAATTATATATTTTTTTCTTTTCAAAAGGTTTATTTTTAAATCATTAATTAATTGAATTTGAAATATTAAAATTGACATAATACATTTTCATATTCTTAATTTTTTTATTAATACTGATTTATTCAAAAATTTAATTCTTGCAGGCATTTAATACCTTATTCTAACTTTCTTTTTTTTTTTTTTTGTGTTTAAAGATTTGTAAATGCTTTTAAAAGATCATTTAATAACTAAATATTTATTTGCTAAAAATTAAGCATTTAAAGATTATGTTTATCATTAAAAATTTAATGTTACAGGTGTATATACATGATTTATAGTAAAAATGATTGAATTTGATGTTACAAGTCAAATAACACTAATTCAATGGATAAATTTATAAAAATAACCAAATTCAAGTTATATAAATTGTAATGAAGATTATTTATGTATTTTACCTTTTAAAATAACTGTTAAACATATTACATCATATAACTCGTTTATTATTACACATATGACATAATCATATAACTTTTTCTTTAATAAAGTTATTCATATATTTTAAATAACGCAATTTTTTAAATAATATATAATTTTTTGGAAAGTCAATTATTGCGATGCAAACGGACCCTTATAGATGAAAATTTTAAACCTTGAAAATTCTAGATTAATACCTATGAATGAACAATTTTTTATTTGTTTTTTATTGGGATTCTATAAGTAATGTTGAATTTTTACAAGGATTTATATTTGATGTATTAATAATTTTATTTAAAAATAAATAGAGATAATTTTATTTTTATACAAGGACTTTCACTTTGTACACAATAAATGCATCAAATGTGGACTTTTTTTTTATAATTGGGATTATATATTTTAGATAAACTATGTTAGGAAATACAAAAAATAAGTATAAATCTATTAATTATTTTTACTTAGTTAAACAATTAAATTTTACGAATTTTATATTATATATATAAGGACTTTAAAACTTTCTAAATTTGCTCAATGGTGGAGTATTAACATATTATTAGCCAATAACATATGAAATTATACACATGCACATGCACTACATATAAATTTGAAAAGACAAATGAGTATATGACGTCGATACCTTTTTCTGCGTAGACGAAGCAATGAAAAGCAAAATCAGCTGCAACAAAAAACCCCAAAAGCCTCCAGGAGGACCATGAATATGATCCCCAACCCATACTCTTTCCCATCCAACTTTCTTTTGCAAATTCCTGTGAACTGATAAGAACCAACAAAATCTCCTTTAAATATACCCAATACCTACAACTCTACGACCTAGTGTTCCATTTACTTTTGGTATAAGCGTTCGGTAAACTAATGTTAATAGATATAGCCCACTTGTTAAAGATCTATTTAACTATTATTTAAAAAAGTTTTACACTAATATATCATTTTTATTAAAATTAAAGAAAAAAAAGTTTATAAAGCTTTGCCAAATTTATGAATGCAATTATTCTTTTCTGA
This sequence comes from Adansonia rubrostipa, assembly GCA_038381775.1. Lineage (NCBI taxonomy): Eukaryota > Viridiplantae > Streptophyta > Magnoliopsida > Malvales > Malvaceae > Adansonia > Adansonia rubrostipa. Next base: position 2,639,280 of record JBBYHM010000027.1, read on the forward strand.
GTTTCACATAAAAGAAAATTCAAACCAATCAAACTTATAAAATTTTGCACCTCTAAATTTAAATATGCAATACTGGTTATATATATATATATTATATTTCTTTTTAGAATTTTGTCCCAATGAAAATAAACAAAGAGCAAGATAATTCTCAACGCACTGTGCCAGATGGTAATTAAGACACCATGAAATGACAGGTCATATTTATAGGCAAGGCTTAATTTTTATGGAAGATCCATGATATATTGAAAAAAATAATAATAATTGCTAATGAGAAACATAAGGTAATCAGAAAACTTTTCTACATTGAAATTATTTTATTTTCTTTTTTTAATTATAGCTTGACTGAATTAGTTTAATTAACTAGAATTTTTAGATATGATACTTGTTTTCTAGTCAATTAACCTCCATTTGATTTTTTTAATTTTTATTTTTGAAAAAAAATAGAAAAAATAAAAGTCAAAGACGAATAACAAAAATATTTACTAAATAGAGCCTTACATATCAATTGTCCGCATCAATTTATTGCATACAATAAAACTAGGATTCATTAAAGCTGCTTGAAGTTTTTACTACAAACATCATGAGAAGTAAAGCCTAAAGCATTTGCCATCATAAATTTCACTGTCATTCTTTTCTATTTACCTCTAGTCTCTCTTCAAACATAGTACGGATATGAGTAGAGAGGATCAATGGAGCTATATTTTTTACGAACTTCTAAGCCTTAATTCCTATATATAAAAATACCCTAAAACATTCTAATATAAAATTTGTAAAAGAAAAGAAGCTAGCCAGCCTTTTTGTTAGTAGCATTGTCAAAAAGAAAGGTATAGGTAGAAAAAAAAATGTGTTTAAAAGAAAGACGCCTTTGGTAAGTTAGTAAGAGACGACAATTTTGGACACAACACGAATACGATATAAAAAAAGTAAAAACATGACTTAAAATATGATATGATATGATGCAAAAAATGACACAAACATGATATGATTACATAAACATATTAAAAATTATATAATACAAATTATTAATATATTAAAATTTATAAAAATATAAGACACTTTAAAAATAATTATGACAGATGAAAATATACTAACACGACATTAATACATCAATTACTAAATATTCTCTTCCTACTTGGGCGGGGGGTATGCATTGGATCAAGCTAGCGAAAAGTTTGGCGTTGTGGAACTATTTCTATATAAAGAATACCTATATTACAAAAATAAAACCCCGTTTAGCATTATGTGTTGATACTATTTTTAAGTTAAAATGTTGAAATGCTAAACGAGTAACAAAGCTTTTACGGTTAAGATTATGTTTGGTAACTCTAACAAAAAGCTAAGAAAACAAAATTTTTGTAATTTAGAAGTTGATTTTTGTTAAAATAATTTTATTATATTTACACTTCTGAATCTTTATTATTTTAAATATTTTTTTATATTTCAATTCTTCACAGTATTTCTGCAAAATAATATCAAACACTAAAAATTTTTTAAACTATATTTTTTTTCAGCTCATACCTTTTTCAACTTAAAATTTTCCAGGCAACAATACTAAATTAACTCTTAGAGTAGTTAGTTCTTTTCAATTGTTTTTTTAAATACACACATATATAATATTTGTCCACCAATATTTTACCAGACTCACCCCGCATTGGATGTTACTATTCTCGTTCTGCATCTCGGACGCTGAACAAATATCTATACCACAACTTATTACACCATCCCAAGAGTTTTGACAGCAGAAACATGGATGTAAATTATTTAATATATTATTAATAAAGTTTTTAGATTTTACACATAATATTAAAAGGAAAAAACATTAGTATATAGTAAAGAAAAAAACTAAATGAAAAGAAAGATACGTAACATTATTTTAATCTCCCTTGTAAAGTTGAAAAAGTTCAACGTTAGTATATCAAAAACCAACCCATGCACATTTTTAAGAGGATTAATTGAAGCTTTGTAAACAGTTCTTTGTAATTATATTATAATATATTAACAAGATTATTATTATTATTATTTTAAAAAGAATTCTTAAACTTAGTCCAACCAGCCAATTTGGATCGTACTACAAAAAAAATTGGCGTATTATTATTAATTAAGTTAGGATTTTTTATAGAAAAATACTAAATAGTTAAAGAGTTCAATTTTCCATATATGCAAGTTGGAGTCGGTAATTGATAATGTAGTCCTTATAGATGAGATAAAGAAGAAGGCAGAAATTGAAGCCTAAATTGATTTAAAATAAAAAAAAGTTTGGCAAAAGCCTTAAATGTTAATTTTTAAACGTTTATGCTATTATTTTGGGCTTTTAGCTAAAGAATATTAGGTATGTAAACGGTTGAGTTTGGCACAATGTATTTAAATAACGGGTTTGTAAATGTTGGTATATAAATTTATATATTAAATCATATGCTGATTGTCATTAATAAGTTAACATTAAATTTAAAAAAAAAAAAGATAATTTGACATATTAGTAAAGTTCACCATATATATATATATATTCATATAGTAAAAAAATATAAAAGATAGGTATTTAAATAGCTAGGAGCTAAAAAATTACTTAAAACGTAGTCAAGTAGTAAACCTGTCCGTGTACTAGGCTTGGGTTTTCGTTTTCATGTTTCAAGCTGGCTCAATCCAAAATAGTATTTTTAAGTAAAATAATATATTTTTTATTTAAATTAAATTATAAAATATAAAAATATTAATATAAAAATAATTTTTTTATAAGAATAATTAATGATTAAAGCTGACAAATCAAATTGAATTCAGATCTAAATTTAAAATTAAATTTTTTTTAAAATTATAATCTAACTCAACCTATAAACATATATATTAAGAAGTCCTACTTGTCATTGAAAATGGAAGTTTTCAGTTTTGCGATTAGCACTTGGTCTCGAAATTAAGTTTGGTTTAAGCCCGTGACTTTTGAATGTAGTCCTATATAGCCCCATATTCTAAAGTGGGCTTGAAAAAAGGTTAAGGAAGATTTATTAGCAAACAAAAAAAAAATAATTTATAAAAAAATGATTTATAAAATCTACATGTTTTGAATTCTGTTTTTTTTTTCCACGCAAATTATCTTAATTAAATAGCTGTGGCTGATACATAATTTTAAGTGGTTTAAATGTTTAAAATTTATTTATTTCTTTTTTATTAATACAAGGAAAATAGAAGGAAAGATACATATGATGTGAGGGCTGGTATTATGTCATATCCGAAATTATTTAATTCTGTTAATTTCTTCAAATTATGAGTTGGGTTGAATGATCTGAAACATGATACAAAAAAGATTTAATTCATAAAATCAAGTGGTTTGTTTGTTAAAAAAAATTATAATAATAAAATTTTAAACTAAATTAATTATAAGTTTTAAGATATTGTATTAAGTATAGTAACATTTTTTTATACATAATTAATGAAATTCGTTCTAGAAAGCTAATTGTTCTTTTTAAAAAATAAATTTAATTATTTTAATTAAGACATAATATATATAAATACATTATATTAAAATGGTTAACTAAGTGTCGCGAGTTAATCCAACACCAATTCAATCAGAAAAATATTATATTAATAATGCTATAAGTTGAGAGAGATTTATAAAAATATAAAACTACCCACTAATCAAATTATTTTTAAAAATTAAAATTTTTATCCAATTTTTTAACCACTTACATAATTAACCATCTACATAATGAGAGTGTCACAACCTAGTATTTATAAAAATAATTGTAATTTTATGTTTTAAATGATCGAATTTTGTTGATGATGTATGGAGGAGGACAATTTGGTTTGAATGACACAATGATCCGTAGGACAAAAAAGGTCAAAGAAGCATCATAGTTGATGCTTTGGAGTGCACTCCAATACTTATGTTAGCAAAAGTCTTAAAGGGAATAAAAGATAAGAGAATAGCAAATATGCATGAAATAATGAGCTTAGGATTTTTGGTAAATCTCTCTACCTTAAATATTTGTACGACTTAAAGCTGACTTATCCTCACATTGGCTGGGCTTGTGTCACACCCATAATCATGCATGAGGGGCATAAGTGCATATTGAAAAAGCTATAGGGGTGTAAACGCAAAAAAAAAAAAGAGTTACATTTTTGTATATTCTTCTTCTTTATTAGACAAAAAAAAAGATCAAAGAAAAAATCTAAAATTCTAGAAGTAAAGCAAAGATATGAGTTGTTACATCATCAAAACGAATGGTAAGCTTTATTTCTGCTTTTAATTTCATTCATGTTAGGAAACCCAGAAATTTTACTTTTTCATCCATGGCCAATGAATTTTCCAGTGAGTTTTTCCACATGCAGGGATCATTTTTTTTTAAAATCTCAACATAAAGGTTTTAATGGAACAAGTTTGAGTTGATCTAGTTGGGTAATTGAAAGATATGATGATTTAGACTTTGGGTTTAATAGTGATGGACCACCAAATTTAAGCTATCGAAAATACATTGTTTGGTGTCAAATTTAGGCGATTCTGGATTATAAATTGTAGTACAAAATTTAAGTTTAATGTCGCATTAGTGGCTTAATCTGATGATTTATGTGTTAAAAGAATTGAAAGCCATAATTTAGCTAATTGACCATGTAGACCCAGAAATCTTGATAAAACTGTGACGATCAGTCAAATTTTAGCTTTCCCAAAATGATTTTTTTGCCACCGTAGTTTTTTATTTGAATTTGTATATTGAAGTATAATGTGTAGGCTTCATTTTTGTATAAAATATGGCCTTAGATTCAATTTATATTGTGAGTTATGAGGTCTCAAAATAGGCTAAATGAACATATTTTTTAGATTTTGGAAAAGTTAAAAAAAATTAATTTTTATTCACTGAAAAATTAATTTTGATTTTTATCTGACATATTTTGCCATAATTTGTCAGAGTTTTTAATTATATGGATTTTATAAATTTTTCAAAATATATGATATGATTAAGTTTCGATTTTATAAAAAATAATAATATGATTTTTTTAAAATCTCTTACTATTCATGATTTTGACTAGTTTTCTTGGTATTAGAAAGGCATGGCCAAATGTATGATGATTAGATTAGAGACTAAGTAAATTTTGGGATGTGAATGCAACCTTTCTAAGCACGCAAACTCGATCAACTTTGGTTTAATCCAAGGAAATCACGAGGTATATTGCATAAAAATTATTAAATCAATGAACCTATTGGTAATTATAGTTTATACGGATTTGGCTATATTTTTTAGCTTGTTAGACTCAAGTTGCCCGGCAAGTGACTTACCACCAAATCTCCAATTGATTTATAAATTTTTGTGTGTGTGTGTGTGTGTATATATATATATATATATATTCATGTGTATATGCTTAAAGCCAAAAAAAATATTTTGTGCATTCTATATTTCATGTGGATTTTTGAATGAATATGAAAATAAGTTGAAAGTTATGAATTGATGATTTCATTATGTTTTGAATCTTTCCTGGAATTATACAATGGGAATCATGCTTGATATGGATATGATGTTAATGATATTTTTCTTGTGGTTGTGAATATGAATATGTTTATGAATCTGTAAGTGAATGTGTTTTTGTACGTAAATATGAATTTGGGTAAGCTTTAGACCCTGCCATTGGAGACAAATACATTGGTACTACATGCCAGCGTTGAATTAACCTTTCCGAGGTTATAATTTAGATATGGACCTTGCCACCAGGATGAAAATGGTCGTAGCCTAATGAATTTGAATTTGAATTTGAATTTGAATTTAAATATGCAAATAACTATGTTATGAATCCATACGTGAATGTGGTTTTGTACATGAATAGGAATTTGGCTACGTTATGGACCCTATCATTGGGGATGAATACGATGGTATCACATGCGAACATTATATTAACCTTTCTGTGGACTTTTCCACTAGGGTGAAAGTTGCCGTAGCTCACTGAATTTGAATCTAAATTTCAATTTGAATATGCAAATACATGTGTTATGAATCCGCAAGTGAATGTGTTTCTGTACATGAATATGAACTTAACTACATTCTGGACCCTGCTATTAGAGATTAATATAATGGTATTAAATGCTAGCATTGTATTAACCTCTCTAAAGTTGTACTCTAAATATGTACCTTGCCATAAGGGTAAAAGTGGTCATAACTCAATTTTTTTTTGACTTGGCAACATTCTGGACCTTACTATTTGGAATGAATACAGTGGTACTACATGCTAGTATTGTACTTAGCTTCTTCGAGGTGATATTATGAATATAAACCTTGTCACTAGGATGAAAATGGCCATAGCCCAATGAATTTGAATTTTAATTTGAATATGTTCATGAATTCATAGGTGATACATTTTTATATATAAAAGTGAGTTTGAGTATGTATCTGTAATAATTATTCTCCATGCTTCATTATTTGAATTTGAATATGCATTTGATTATTGAAATTTAAATGATTTGTACATGATCGTTTAGTGATTTTATCACTGATGTTTGAATCCATCATATGAAAATTGGCTTGACGATGCTTGAATAGGAGTTGACAACTATATGCATGGAACATAGATTGGTCTAGTTTGTTAAGTAGATTTGTCATTTACTGAGTATTTATTCTCATTTCGTTAATTTCTTAATTCCTTTCGGCTGTTGAGGACTGACTACTAGTTAGCTAGATCTCGCTTGCAAAATCTGGGATAGAGAGATTTGTTGCTACATCTATGATATTTTGGAGCTTTAAGCTTGCTATTTATTTAATTTATTTGGAGACTACTAGTTTGTTGTACTTAGGGTTAAATATTTTTAAAAGCCTTTATGGATATACTTATAATATTCGAGAGTTAAGCAACAATTTTTAATGTATTGTGTGTTGAAATTCTCAGGCAATTATTATAATTAGAAATGTTAGAATCTGTAACCTTACATACTTTAAAGTATGTGGCATTTGTCATGTTATAGAATCAGAATGAGGGCATGAAAGCTTGTAAACCTTGTCTATAAGAAAATTCATTCTCATGAGTTTCTTGTGAGCAAATTGAAAAACTGTTCTATAATATCATAATTTTTGTTAATAATTGATTATGTTTTGTTGTCATTTAGCAAAATAAATCAATCCAAGTTTCAAATTAACTCTGGTCCAAATATTGAGGCATGCAATGTAAGTCATATTCAACTTTAAACGAATGATGGATTTTCAGCATTGTCTTGGTAGATTATATTATTCCCCGTTAGGCTTTAGGCTTATCAATTACCATATATATTGCCGGCAAACTTAATAAAAGAAAAAGGATCATCGACCACCCCCCACTATTCAACTCTACTAACCCTCGATCCATCGTGTTTATCTTGAGAAAAAGGCATTGGTACTTCGGTTGAAAATATAATTAAAAAACATAAATAAATGAAAATTTGACAATACACAAGGGAAAAATTATATGGGATTTTCCAAGATAAAAGCATGATTGAAAAAATTAAGGCAGACTAGTCAGTTGAAGCGTTCAATAAAAAATTAGAGATTCAATCAATCCGAAATTATTAAAAAATAAATTTTAATTAAATTGGTTTGAAATTAATTTAATAAATAAAAAATTACTAAAAAGATAAAAAATATATTTTTATATTTTTAAATATTTTTTATTTTTAATGAAATTTGAATATATAAATTATATAGAAAACTAAACCACTAAAAGCTCATTTGGATCTCACCATGCTTCCACCATAGTGAGATCCAAGAGCAAAATTGTTGGGGGGGGGGGGATGGAGATTTCCCACCACTGGGGTATGCTTGGCATAACTTCTATTGGGGTGAGTTTTACCCACTGCCTTTCCAGTTTTCACTGGAGGGGAGGGGTTCTAGTTGAGTAACTGGACCTTCGGTGGCGGGAGGCAAAGCGGAAAAATCTTCGTTTTACCTCTATCCAAAATTTTCATTTTATTTAATTTTTAATTATATTAATTTATTTTTAATATTAATAATATTTTAGTAATTTCAATGACTACTTAATACAAATACAAATTATATTATTTAATATTTATTTTATAATATATATTTTATTATTTAATATATATAATTTTTAATCATTATTCAATATAAATATAATTCTAATAATTTTTAATTATTTAATTTATATACACACACTTTTTAACTGAACGTTTTTAATAATTATTTTTCATTCTCATTTTACCATCATCATTACGATTAAATCTAAATATATAACCTATTATTAATTTTAATTTTATCGTTTTAGTAACTAATCTGACTATTACTATTATTATTAATCTCATTGAAATTAATTTTATCGCTCATTTAAATAGAGACTAAACGGAATGCATATTTTTATTTATAAATTAATATATTTAATATTTATTTAACATTAAAAATTTTTAAAAATATTTTAAAATCTTATTTAAATAAATTATAATTTAAATCAATTAAATAAAAATCAAAATTTCACTTTCGATTTGATTTTTTTAAATTAGGATAAAAGGGGATGTTTGATCCGTTTGATTCTATACGATTGCTGAGTCGGTCAAACTAATTATCTCAAAACTCAACAGTCGCAGCCCTGTCGACTGGCGGTGGGGGAAATTTCCAAGTTTCAGAAAGATTAAAATAGAAGGACTGACTAACAACACACCAGCGGAGGCTTTCCCAAGCCAGCGGAAAGGAAACATGAAACACGGCATCGTATTGTATGGCCGATTGAAACTGTCGATAAAACAAAATGAAAGAATATTAACGACAACGTTTTAATAAGCGTGAGGCACTGAAAATACGAAACATCAGCATTCGTGTTTGAGCTTTAAGAAAATATTAGCTTGAAGGACATGGGCATATTATCACATATGGCAGATAATTATTTCTTCTTTGTGATCCTAAACTTGGATTACAATTCTTAATTAAGGTTCAAAGATGAAAATGCCAGGATTATTATATACTTTCGGATATAATCCTACCCACTACGAACAGATTTTACAGGCAGTTCTTCAAACCCTTGAGAAATCTGACTGTCAAAATTTCCTCGCTTTCTTCGAGAAAGATCAGCGGCTTGTCACACACGCTCCAAGTCAAATAGTGACTTCAGGAGAGGAAAATAGTGTCATGAAATCCAAAATTCATTGGGTTTTCTTAGTTTTAAATAAAATATTTAGATATTTGGATCAATGTAACATCAGATTTACTTAATCACTATTATTAATTTATCATTGAAAAAAAATTGCAAATCAGTTGAAAAATATTAAAGATTTAACCACGCGTATACAGAAGATCGAATTCCAAGCCACCGCTGGTTTTATCTTCTATTTGACAAAAAGCCAATGGCTTTAGTCGTTTCAAACCGGCAATTGAACAGTATCTTTCCAGCAGCCACGAAGGAGTCGGAGAATTAGCAAAAAGATATTAACAGAACTTAAATAGAAATCTTTGCTTCCCTCGTTAATAAACTCCCGGTGATGAACAGAAATAAATTACAAAGAAAGGGGATTTGATGGATGCAGTGATTTTAGCATATATTATAGTCTCAAAGACTTTACCCTTTACTTAATCATCAAGAACGGAAAAGGAAAGCGAACCCAGATTAGTTACAGGCCATAGAAGAACGCTGAAATAAGGGAAAAAAAAAAGTAATCAGAGAAAAGTTGAAATTTCCCTGAAGAATCCAATCTCCATGTATTATGATCCTGTATCTAGGAAGACCTTAATTCTCTCTACAACTTCAAATCGCCAATATTTGGCCTTGAACTTATCACCAAGGCTTTCCTGTTCAACTGTTCATGTCTCCTATTACATAACTAGGAAGAAAAGAAACCAAAACAAAAGAGAAAAAGGGAATAAAGCCCACTCCTTAAGATTATAAATATTCCTCTGTTCCTGTTTGATAATATATATATATATATATATATATATGTTTTGATTATACAAAGCTGCTTTAATTTGAAGAAGATTTCTGTGCGTATGGCTACCTTTATAGTTTCCTACCAGTTGAAGGAATGATCTTGATAACAAGGCCAGGGAAAACATCATCGGGGTCATTAACGTGAGGGTTGCGCTCGACGATAAAAGGGTCACCGCACTTGTCGCTGATTGTGTGAAGGGTCTCCCCTTCTCCTACAACATAGATTTCATCACAGGGTCGGCTCAGGAGCTGGCTTCCTCTGAAGTCTGGTTCATCTGATACACAATTTGCTCCGATGGAACCTGTCAATATTAGGGCCAAAAGGGCTACGGCACTGTACCACGAGGCTGCATCAACTAGCGCCGAAGATTTCTTCATGATTTTGCTTGAGGAAGAGGCGGAAACCATTGAAAGAAAGAAAAGAGAGATGGGTCTTTTTGAATCTTGATGAAACAGAGGGAACAATAGAGGAATACAATTAGAACAAATATCCAAGTGCCCTTTATATAGATGTTTTGCGTTGTTAGGAAGTTGGGTCAACTAGAGCAGGAAAGTAGAGGGTATTTCAATAGATATGGCAATCTTCAACACTATACCAGTAAATATAAAAACAATGTAATAAGTACAATATCATATGTTTAAATATAATTAATAAAATAAATTTAATATATATATTATATTTATAATTAAAATTTTAATATATTTTTTATAAAAAAAAGTTGTAGCTTAAAAATAAAAAAAAAATTATAACTGGTAAAACTTAAATTTTAGAATTGTTAAATGTCAATAAATATATAAATTAACTAAATTAAATTTTAGATTCTAACATATTTAATAATTATATTATATTTATATTTATATTTATATGATTAATAGTTCGACATATAAATATAAATATAAGTATAAATAAATTATAAGATCTAATTTTAATATTTTGATTAATATCCTGGTAATATTTCATTGCATGAATCGCTTTCCTTTCCCAAAAAGGACTTGATGTTAACGATTGTAATATTTAATTATAATGTAAATGCGTTGCCTAGTATTATATTGGAATGATACCTAGAGGTAAAATCTTTAACGTATTGGAAACTACATGACCTATAGCCTAGGAAGAAGCACCTTAAACTGCCCCAAGTATCACGACAATTTGGTCAGCATCCAATCGGTTCAACCCAAGACTCACCAGCAAAAACATGATGCAATTTGTAAGCAACTTCATAACTGCTCAGTATAGCTTCAAGTCTCCAAAAAGCTGTCCCCGTCATCAGGGGAAAAAAAAGGATGTAGGAGAGTTCTCAATTATTTGACATTAATTTATTTCATCAATTATTTTATGAACATCTCTTAATATAATGCCTCTAATATGAACATAGGATTTCGTTTAATCATTTTAAAAATTAATATTTAATAAGTTTAAACTCAAATGTTAATACTTGTAATCATTTTTCTTATTTTTAAATTATAATGTTTTTTTATAAAAAATATTATCTATAGTACCTCAATATGATGCAATTAATTAACCTAAACTAAAAATTTTTCCCAAGTTCTCTTTTATAGTATGTGTATATATATGCATATATAGATATATATATATATGGATAACGAATAAATAATTCTTAATTAGTTAAGAAACGTTTTCTACCATTTTTCTTTTTTTTTTTTAATTTATAAATTGGTTTGAGCAATTATAAGATGAGAAGACTTTCCTTAAAAATTATATCTTTTGCATTAACAAACACAGTCTATATAAGTTTATGTAACTGTCAAAAATAAATAAATAAATTTCTTTTTTCTTTCATATATATTTTTTTCCAGAAATCGTTTGAGGGTTTTTCTATGGATGTTAGTTATCGATTCCAAATTCCAATCATCATAATTGAAGAATATCCTAGTCAATCAGCAATAAGCATATATATATATATATATATTATATAATGATTTAGAAGAAAAATCCATATACACGTGTAAATGTAAATTAATTTTATATACTTTCACAACTTTTTATACGATTCATATTTATTTAATTCGATCGTTGTATTTCATTGTCTATTCACATAGATCATATATGACGAGTTTTGAGTAAATAACATATGTATAAGTATTTATTCGATGTAAAAAATTTTCAACCATCAAATATATATATATTGAAAATACTAATATTCTCGATCGATATGATTGAGATGTTAGATAGGTTCAAAATTTTATATGCATAATAATTACAATTATATTGCTCAATATAATGGTCGGTTTGTTAATATATTAACAATGTATAAAGTTATAAAAATGTGTAAAACTAATTTAGTTTTATATGGTACAAGCGAATCCCTTTTCTATGTTTTATATCTTTTCTATCTTTTTCTATATTAATTTTATTTGCTATTTTATGCAATAGAAAATTATTAATGAATTAAATCCACCACTCCCCTTAAAAAAAGTCCATTCATTAAGGGCATAAAAAGGAACAAGAATTTAACACACTCTTAAAGTGGGGTGAAAATTTTTTAATAAAAAATTATATTTTAAAGAAAATATTAGTTAAAATTAAAAGAAAAGTGATATTTTAAATGAGTAAGTTACAATAAAAAAATAGTTTTTGAATGAGTAGTTAATTTTTAAGAGGTAATTTTTTAATATTGAAAGATTTAAATACCTCTAATTCTATTTTATTATTATAATACTAGTTTAGATTTTTTTGTTAATTTTTTACTGACTTGATATTACTTAATTCAATTACATCAAACTCAATTAAAAACTTTATATATAGTATAGATAAATATAAACTTTTTAAAAATAAAAATATAAAATAAAAATTTATTTTATTTATAAAAAAATATCTTTCTTTATAAAAAAAACTATAAAATTTGAATCTTAGTTTATTCTATACCACTTATTAATGGTAGAATTTTGAGAGACTGTGGTGCGACTTGCGTGCGGGCGGGGCGAATTGCTCGAAGCAATTGTGGCCTACCCGGTGTCCACCTTTGACAAAAATCTGTAACCATCAAAACCCACATTGACCAACTAACCTATCCCTAAATCCCAAATTAAGGGGCCGTCAACCCAGCGTACATTTTTTTTAAATTTTTAATTATTGTTCTGCTTGTATCTGAGTCGTTGGAGAAGTTTGGGACGAAAGCGGATTTCAAACTTCGGAGTTTTGTTCCGGTCTTGGCGTGCAAAAAATGGCCAAAACTGACCATCCAAGCAGACCAATGACCAAGTCCTTCACCCATTTCGGAACTTTTCAACGTTTTTGGAGGTCTAAAAGCCATCGGCCTCAAAATTCATAGCCAACGGTACGCTTTGTACCTTTTGGGTCATGATGTTTATCGATCAATGTTTTGGGGATTTGGTAAGAACATTCAAATAAAAATAAATTGTTGCGTCCAGGTCGGTTCAAGTTGACAAATAGGTAATGACTTTGGTTCCTTTTTGATTCTTTCAAAATTCTTAAAGTTCTTAACTATTGTAACTAAATAAATGATTAAAAAAAAACTATTCTAACCTTTACAAAATTATAATTTAATTTTTTTATCTCGATCTTCTAAAAATAAAATCTTTTATGTTATCCGTTATAATTTTAGATTTTAATTAAAAATATATTTCCGTGTCAATACCTAACTCTCTCACCATTTTCATAGGTAGAGTAGAGAGGTCCAAAACAAGTTTGATGATCAAAAGAAGGCAGATAAAACTAACATTAGGCCGAAAATAAAAAAAATCAATTGATCTATGACAAGGAAATAACTGAAAAGTCATCAGCTCATATAATAATATCAGTTACTACGGGCTCAGTTTGCAACATCAGCATCCATACATGGATGTTTAGTTCAACGGGAGGTCTTCACTCCTATGCCTGTTCCTATTGGAGTGAAGTGATAGATCCATAGAAATAATTGAACTTATCAATAAGCACCACTAATTTTAGTGGGGAGGCTTAAATCCAAGTATTCTTTATCTTGAAACCTTTGAACCACATTTTTTTATGCTTAGAAACTCTTAGGACGTGACAGCATGATAATTTCATTTCCTAGTGTTAACTTCTCAGCTTAAATGACCAAAAGAGACTAGATTTAATGCTAATTCACAAAATTTTTAATTATGCTATGGGAGCTGTCTATAATTTATTAAGCTAGCCCATCAGATAATAAAATTTATATTTAAGGATATTAAAGCGATTTAAATGCTAGGTAATTTAGTAAGGTAAGGAGGACTCTCACTATATCCTAACCAGACTTCCAAGTAACATCATTCTTCTTCTAGGTGGCGAATTGCATTTATAATTAAGAAAATGGGTATTTTCATATAAGTCAAAAATCTCATATTACTTATTTTCTTCTTTTAAATTGTGTTCTATATATTTTATTAAACTCTATATCTTATAAGTAAATTTTTAGGTTGGATTAGAGCTTACTTTCCTTATCTATTCCTTTTGGTTACATGTTCCGCATCTGTTTCATCAGGTATCTGTTGATGAGGTGTTAAAAATCTCACATTATCTTTTTCTTGTTTTAGATTGCAACTTATATATTTATTGCTTTCCCCTTACAAACTAACTTGTAAGGTTGGACTTGGATTTGAATAATGAAGATGAGTCCTTCTAAGACATGCATGAGCCATTTAAATTTGGCGCTAATTATGAAATTGGCAACAAGGAATTGATTCAAATATTATTACAATAAGATGGTGAAATGACCACTTAGCAAATCAAGATCTGCTTAGGCCCCGTGAGCTACATAGACATGTCAACTTATCAATCACCATTCACCAGCAAGCATGCGAGACGGAAATGTGAGAAGGGGGGGGGGGGGGGGGAGGGGGGGGGGGGGGGGGGGGGGGG
>JBBYHM010000027.1:2654002-2669676 GCA_038381775.1 Adansonia rubrostipa
AATCACCAGTCACGAGAAAGGAGGGGAGAAGAAAATGCCCCCCCCCCCCCCCCCCAAAAAAAAAAAAAAAAAAAAACGAGCCACCCAATAAGTATTTAAACTTGGCTTTACACGGAAGTTGCCATATTAAATGAAAGTTTCTGTAGCAAGAAGCTTCTTTCCTCTTTTTCCACCTTCGAATACAAAAATTCCAACCTAAACATCAATTTCTTTGCAATGCGTGGGCTGCTATATCTGAATAGGCAACATGAATAAGACGACCCTCTTAATATATATATATATATATATATCCCAACTCACTTTCATTTTCTTGTTTGGTTATCTTTAAACATACTGTTTTTGTTTTCAACTACAATAACATCATGATTTGGTAAAGTAACATTGTTATTTTATATATTATCGATAAAATTTAAAAAATAAATCATGTTTCGTAAATAACACATGTTTTAAGAGAGTATAGTTAAAAAACTTTTAAAAATTTAATCGAATAAAAAATTTATCAATTTATTAATTAATTTATATAACTTAATAATATATATAACTCATTAAAAGCAAAAAAAAAAAAAAATTAACATTAAAGGTGAGATTTAAGAAAAAAGTACAGCATGTGAGCCCAATAGAAACCCACCTTGCGCAATCGCTCAGCCCAATGACAGTTTCAACCTCAACTTCCCAGATTCCCATGTCCCAAAAATTCACACCAAAATTTCTGCTAGAGCCACGGCTATTCATGAAACTCGCCAGAACCATTTCGCGACATTTCTCGAGTTTCTCATCGCGTTCGAAACCAAAGCGACTAACCAAGAATCCGCTCTCCATCAACGCCGCTAAAGAGCTTCACGCTTATTTAATCAGGACCCAACGTCATGATGACCCATCTTCAATGTCTCCTGTGATCAGAGCTTACTCTCTTGATGCCTGTCATTTGTACAATGCCTATCTTGTTTTCAATCAAATTAAACAACCCACATTGTTAAACTTTAATCACATGATCCGTGGTTTCTCCCAAAGTAACCAACCAATTGAAGCTAGAGAAATATACTACAAAATGTATTATTTCCAAGGTTTTTCTGGTGATATTATGACTTTTATATTTGTTTTCAAGGCATGTGCTCAAGTTTCAGATATTGAAAATGGTCAAAAGTTTCATGTTCATGCTTTGAAACTAGGGCTTGATTCCTCTTTATTCGTTGCGAATGCTTTGATTCACTTGTATTCTCGCTGTGGTCATTTGGATTTTGCAAAGAAAGTGTTTGATACAATGGGGGAAAGAGATCTAGTTTCTTGGAATTCAGTAATTTGTGGGTACAGTCAATGCAAAAAGTTCAAGGAATTATTGGGTTTGTTTAGGGAAATGCAAGAAGCTACTGTGAAAGCTGATGCTGTGACAATGGTGAAAGTTATTTTAGCTTGTTGTTATACAGATAATATGGATTTGGCAGATTCTATGGTTAAATATATCCAGCAAAATAGTATTCGTATTGATGTTTATTTGGGGAACACTTTGATAGATATGTATGGAAGACGTGGTTTAGTTAATTTAGCGCGGGAAGTTTTTGATAGGATGCTTGAAAGAAATTTAGTGTCTTGGAATGCATTGATCAAGGCCTATATAAAAGTAGGGCAATTTGTTGAAGCAAGGAATGTTTTTGACAACATGAAACAAAAGGATGTGATTTCTTGGACTTCCATGATTACAGGTTATTCTCAAGCTAACCGATTTAAAGATGCATTGAAGCTTTTCCATGATATGATGGCTGCTAAGGTTGTACCTGATGAGATTACAGTGGCTACTGTGCTTTCTGCTTGTGCCAATTTGGGTGCTCTTGATGTTGGACAGGCAGTTCATGACTACATCAGCAGGCACGGTATACCAGCCGATGTTTATGTTGGAAACTCTTTGATTGATATGTATTGCAAGTGTGGTGTGGTTGAGAAGGCCTTGGAAGTATTCCATGATATGAAAGAGAAAGATTCTGTTTCATGGACTTCAGTCATCTCAGGACTTGCAGTTAATGGTTTTGCTGATTCTGCGCTTGAATATTTCTCTCAGATGTTGAAAGAAGGTGTTTGGCCGACTTATGGGTGCTTTGTTGGGATTTTGCTTGCATGCACTCACGCTGGATTGGTGGATAAAGGATTGGAATATTTTGAAAGTATGGAAAAAGTCCATGGACTAACTCCTGAAATGAAGCATTATGGCTGTGTTGTGGATCTTCTAAGTCGTTCTGGCTATCTAGAAAGGGCCTATCAGTTCATTAAAGAAATGCCTGTACAACCAGATGTTGTAGTGTGGAGGATATTATTGAGCGCATGTAAGCTTCATGGAAATGTGGTCTTAGCTGAGATTGTCACGAACAAGCTTCTCGAACTGGATCCTTCTAACAGTGGAAATTATGTTCTCTTGTCAAACACTTATGCAAGCTCGGACAGATGGGACGCTGCTACAAAAATGAGAGAGTTGATGGAGGGGAATAACGTGCAGAAGCCATCTGGTTGGAGCTCCATTGAAGTAAATAGATGACATGGCATCGAGTATTTCCGGAGAGCTGCTTTACTTGAAAGATCCAAGTAATGATGGACTTCATTTCATCAGTGCATGGCCGTTGTAGTGCAATCGGATTGGTACAGGCAGCAGTGCTGAAAAGGCTTTAATGGAACCTGCTGTAACCTAAGCACAATGCCGGATGGATGACCTTATGGTGTATCGCGATTTTGATTCAAATGTTAGCTGTGATTGGTAGGAATCTGATCTCTTTGAGCATTGTAACTAGTTAAACGTCCACATCCTATCCTTCTTTATTATACTGCGAAATTAATGCCAAAAGAAAGATCGCATTCTTCCTTGAGAATATTTAACAAAACGAATTCTAGTTGCTACTAAACTGAAGAATTAAAAAAAAAAAAAATTCATGGCACTGGCTCAACATAAGAATTGAAAATTTTGACATCTTTTACACTTAGATTATATGCAGAAAATTCCCATCCTCTTTTGACTGAGAGGATGGATTTCATAT
Organism: Adansonia rubrostipa; assembly: GCA_038381775.1. Taxonomy (NCBI): domain Eukaryota; kingdom Viridiplantae; phylum Streptophyta; class Magnoliopsida; order Malvales; family Malvaceae; genus Adansonia; species Adansonia rubrostipa. The sequence continues at coordinate 2,657,020 of JBBYHM010000027.1, forward strand.
AAAGCATGACTTTAATGGTATTTGCCACGTCGAAAAACATCTTCTATAACTTTCGAGAGAATCCAAACGTGCGAGTTATGAGGGGCTTCACATCAACCTTTCCCGGTCCTCGAGAATTCAATGCAGAGCGGCCCGGTAAATGCCAATTGCATCAACTCCCTGTCAACCAGCAAACTCATTTAACATTACTCCGCTATACTATGAAACAGGCGTAGAAGAAAACAAAGAGAATCCAAAATTTTGCTTGATTCATATGTATTCCGATACTAGAGTGTTAAAGCTGCAGTACCTCATAGTGTTGGTCTTATCAACTTAAATATCTTTCATTTTCCAAGACAGGTGGATGCTTGGCACGCAATCAGTCTGCGCCGAGATTCTTTGCAATAGATAGACGGCAATCATCATCAATATCAACAATGGCATTTCTGGGTCTCCCAAATGCAGATATGCACTCGCAGCCAATAAGGCAACAAGGCCGATGGGACCTGCTCCTATGATCGATACATTTGTTTCTGGACCCACTTCTGCCCGACGGCAAGCACGGATTCCAACACTGAGGGGTTATCACATTGCTCCTTCACGGCTCACATTTTGAGATAGTTTAAAACAAAGATTCGCAGGATGTACCACCTGATGGCATAGAGTGATAGAACAATAAGCGTGCATGTTTCCATTTGTCAAGCAAACGTTATATGTCATAATAAGCGGGCTAAATGCCGATCACCTTATTGGCAAGAGAACCATTAGTTGGAGGGGATCGAAAAAACTTCATTTATGGACAAAGATTGTGGCCACCATCTCTGGCAGCTATTGCCAGGCTCCAATGCCACGCGATCTCCCACTGCCAGGGACTTCGCGCCCTACTTCGATGATCCCAGCACGCTCATGTCCAATGACCATTGAATTTTCACGATAAAATTTTCTAACCTCATTGTTTAGTAACAAGCATAGCAGTTAGATCAGGGTCTTAGACTATGGCACAGAGCGATGGTGTATATACGAAACAAGATATGGCACAGAGCAATTCACATTGAAGTCATGAACGTCACTTCCACATATGCCAAGAGCTTTTATAGGCACTTTTGGCTTCATGTGGGCGTAAGAAGACAGATAATTTATCCACAACATAAATGCATATTAATTGTCTATCCATTCGATTCCTGATCTTACGGTCATGTAATCCATTTCAATCATGGTTGATAAAAACTCAAATTTGATGAATGAAGAAAAGAATGATGAATGCGGGTAAGTGACCTGATGAAGAAAAGATAAGTCCGGAAATTTCAATTAAAGTTTGGCATAATTACAAATTACTTAATCCTGACTCAAAAACTTAGATAGTAAAACTATCCACTAAAATGGGTTAAAGCAACCATGAGGCTCAACTTTCAAGTTCAAAAGTAGTTTCTGAGTTGGGTCATTAGCCTTCATGTCCTTTCCACACATTCATTAATGGTTTTCTATTATCATGCGCTGGTGGCATTGCCCAACGTCCATGAACAAGCAATCTGCATGTGTTTGTTTGCATTTTGCAGATAAAAACGAAGGTAAAAGTAAGAAGATGTTATCGAGAGGAGGCAGATGGACGGCTAAATTTGAGGGTCTTGATTCCACGTAGCCAAGCCTATATTCTGCTCCCTATCGTCTTCTCCGGCCTTAACTTCACCATCCTGTGCCGTTTCTGAGATCGTCTCTGCCTCTCTCTGATTCAGATAGCATTAGTCGCACTATCTTATCCTCTGCAAATAAGCTGAGTTGACATTTTTGATCCTCCTTGAAGCAGCCGTCCACATCCTTTTTCGACACGGAATCTCACCTGACAAACACCCTTTATTAGGAGTTGTTTCTCTCTCTCTCTCTCTCTCTCTCTCTCTCCTAACTGTCCCTTGTTAATAATGTCTTTCCTGTAAACTCCAACGTAATGAGTTAAGAGTCCTGTTGTTTATATGCTGCTACTATAATTAGTACATTGGTAATAGTAATATCCTAATGAAAGGATAAAGATATGATGGCAGCATGTTTTGGATTTTCTACTGAAAAACTGCCAACAATGAAGGGACCCGCTGAAGGCAATTATTTCGTACGTTATCTGTAATATTGTTTATTTTATCCACCACACGTCTCTCTTAGCATCCGACGCTCTTCCGCCCCCTTATTCTTGTTCACGAAAATTTTTAAGAGTGAAACTAGCGAATATTTTTAAGCATATAATAATTTATTGCTTTCTAGACAAAGTCCAGTTTCTTGACTGCTACTCCATACAAGGAAAGCAAGGAAATGGGTAAAGGAGGGAAATCTCATGAAGAAGCCACAAATGGAGAAGAAGAAAACATGGCTGCTTGGCTTATGGGTCTCAACACCCTCAAGATTCAACCTTTCAAGCTCCCTCCTCTTGGTATATGATCTATATTTATGATCTATTTACCTTTTGTTTTCATTCTGGGTTCTTTTTCTTGATTTCAATTTTTTTTCTTTTAAGATTTTATGAGGTAGGACTAATGTGTTAGATAACCCTTTTGCTCATTTTCTTATTGATTAATTGCTTATCTTTGTGTTCTGGTAAATATTTTGTTTAAGGACCCCATGATGTCAGAGTTAGGATGAAGGCTGTTGGTATCTGTGGAAGTGATGTTCACTACCTAAAGGTACATAATCAGATATTATTCTTACTAAGACGTACCAGATTTTTTGATAGTTTGGAAAAGCTTCGGCTTTGATGCTGAGATTGTAAAAAAAAAAAATGAATCAAAGATTTTTGGTCTTATTACGAGTGTTTGACTTGAGTAAATTTGCTTCCTTTTATAAACAATAGTATGAAACACTAATTAGGACAACTGCTTTCCTATCCCTTGCCTTCATTTCTTTGCCAATCAAACGGATAATGATAAAAATAAATCAGGAGAATAACACAAATGAATTCTACATCCTCTTTCTTATCTTTGCCATTAGTTTTATTTGTAATTTTTTTATTATTATTTGTAGACATTGAGGTGTGCGGATTTTGTGGTGAAAGAACCAATGGTGATCGGGCATGAGTGTGCTGGGATCATAGAGGAGGTTGGGAGTGAAGTCAAGAAATTAGTGCCTGGAGACCGTGTCGCTTTGGAACCAGGGATCAGTTGCTGGCGATGTGATCTTTGCAAGGAAGGTCGATATAATCTATGCCCTGAAATGAAGTTTTTTGCCACTCCACCGGTTCACGGTTCTCTTGCCCATCAGGTTAACCTATAAGCTGCATTTCAGCGGGTTCTAGTTTATTGATTGGTGCTTCATTTTGCTACTAAAATTTTAAAATTTTTATATCTAACCGCATACCAACTACATTATGCGTCTTAAATAACCATCACTCCGTCAGTTTGAAACTAAGAGTGCTGAATATCCATTACAGTGACTTAACGTCTTATTAGGGGACCTTGATCCAAAAAGTCTCAAGTTTTGTTTTGGAGATTTGTTGACTGCTAATTTACGAATTTCAGATTCAAAAGGCTTCGAGCATACAATTGTAAATGTAAATTGGAATCCTTCTGTCTAAATATCTTACAGTTGACAACTCATTTAGTTGTTTCTATTGTGATCTCTGTTGAATATAATGTTTGTTGTAGTTCAAGATGTCATTTTGTTACATCTGAATTCATGCTTGTTGTGAGACCTCACAACCCTAAGAAGCTAAGACTATCCTACCATGTAGAGTATGAGAACTATATTCTCAAAAAAAAAAAAAAAAAGGCAACATTAAGATATCTAACTATGTGATTATCTTCAAAGCTAGCATAAACATGGCAGATTTGTCCTACAGTCAAGTTCGTTTTAAAGGTTTGGCTAATGTTCGTGTCTGACATCATGCTAGGGTGCTACGATGGGAATGTAATGGCTTTCTCATTCAAAATGCACCGGCTGCATCTTGCATGCATGTTAGCCATTTTTTTTCCATTTGCTTTATAGAGATTGGAAATGAATTTGATGGAATCAAATCTTTTGGACTGCCAAGGTAATGTATGAGTTGATTTTCCATGTAGGTTGTTCATCCTGCGGATCTGTGTTTCAAATTGCCAGACAATGTGAGCTTGGAAGAAGGGGCCATGTGCGAGCCCTTGAGTGTAGGGGTTCATGCTTGTCGCCGAGCTAATATTGGTCCAGAAACAAATGTGTTGGTTATGGGGGCAGGCCCTATAGGGCTTGTTACAATGCTGGCAGCTCGTGCTTTTGGGGCACCTAGAATTGTCATTGTAGATGTAGATGATCATCGATTATCTGTTGCTAAGAATCTCGGTGCTGATGGGGTTGTTAAAGTTTCAACTAATATACAGGTTCATAACTTCCTTGCAGTCCCTTTTTCTTTCCCCTAGCAAAATATGCCCTGAAATTCTTTTCAATTCAATTCCTGTCAAATCATCATTATTTCAACTGTTATGTTTTCATTCAAATTTATGTTAAAGTTTGTCAAATATATAACTTCATGAGAATCTTTTGCTTCATTGTCTGACTTTTAGATACTTTTCATTTTCTAATTTCGTTATATTACAGGACATACCTGAAGAAGTAGAAAGAATTCGTAAATCAGTGGGAGCAGAAGTAGATGTGAGCTTTGATTGTGCAGGCTTTAACAAAACGATGTCAACTGCTCTGAGTGCCACTCGTGCTGGTGGCAAGGTTTGCCTTGTAGGAATGGGCCATACCGAGATGACCGTCCCACTCACTCCAGCCGCTGCAAGGTATTTATTTTAATGATTTACTGAAAACTTTCATTTTCAGTAGGCATTATGTATGATTTAGTTGTTGATTGATTTTCGGGAATGACATGGTAAATTCTTGGAAGCCAACACTTGGAAATGAAAATTGCATCAAAAGTGTTAATTTGATTTGTGGAGAATTAAGGTGGAGATTAAACATGTGATTTCAGGAGTCTTTTGCTATCTGCTGCTCGAACACCACTCATCTGGATAATGGTTTAAATGCAGGGAGGTCGATGTTATTGGAATCTTCCGGTATAAGAACACATGGCCTTTGTGCCTTGAGTTTCTAAGAAGTGGTAAGATTGATGTGAAGCCTCTCATAACCCACAGGTTTGGGTTTTCTCAGAAAGAGGTGGAAGAAGCTTTTGAAACCAGTGCTCGTGGGGGCAATGCCATTAAAGTCATGTTTAATCTGTGACTTCAACAAAGATAAAAATGATTCTTGTAGATAGGTTAAGGGAAGGAACAGATATGTATTCTAATAAGGTAGCGTGGCATATGGAAAGTGGAAACTATCTATACAATGGACTTTCTTTAAGTCTTTTGGTTTAGCGGTGATATATGTAATAAATTTGATGACTTTGCAAATGTTGCAAATGTTTTATATGAGATATGTGTCTGTCTGTGATACTTTTCGTTAATAATAGATGATTAATGATGATAGTTCTTATGCTTTGTTTTTGTTTACAGATCTAGATGTTTCATTGTTCTTTTATTTTTTTAATAAGTTTCATTATTCATTTTTTACTTTAAAAAGTACAATTCAAGAGATGCATCTTCTAATATAAAAGCGGAAGATATCCAGCTTAAAGACAAAAATACAGAGATTTGCTTCTGCCATTTGTTTACTGGTAAAAATCTCAACGACAACATCATCGGCAAGCAACATAATTCATTCCCAAAACAGAGGACCTGTATTTTAGTTTTTTTTTTTTAGTTAGTTTCATGGTCATATCGTATAATATATTGTATCGAAAGAAGCAACTCTAATTCCATCGAAGACATCATCCTCTAAAATTTCAATTCAATTTGGCAGATGACAACTAATTATTCCAAACGCACATTGAATCGTCAGACTGCTACAATTTACGAGTTATCAAATGTTCTTTATATGACTTATGGCACTGGCACATACTGATGACGGGATTTGGTGCCTACTAAACATTCCATCAGGAACTCTTAAAATTGTTTTCTTTTAACTCGGGTAATTTCTCCCGCAAACATAAAACTACGCCCAAAAGGATGAAAAGAAATAAAATAATTAACACCAAAAATACAAAATGATGAATATGTCATCAAATGGTGGAAAGCATCAGGGTACGGCCCACTTCCACACTCTAAAACCAGTTCCATCGCCGGTGAAAAACAAGCCACCAGGGCCTACCTCAATGGCACGAATCTCCTGTTTAGCAAAAATTTTGCCCCTCTCCGAGAACCTTCAATTATAAGAGTAGAAAAACAATATCCCGATAAGCAGCATGACAGCAACCCAAAAAGGTGAAACAACAAACAGATGTGCACTAAGATAAAAAGCAAGTCTCCAATGACTTACGAGGGCAGATCATAGAGCCGGACAGAATGATCATTGCATGCACACAGCAAGACAGGCTTTGACTCTGAATCATGCATTCCACGAAGAACAAGCAAGCCCTAAAAAAAGCACCAACAGTTCAAAAACATTCACAAGATCCTAGGAAATAAAATAAAAAAGCTGAAAGCATTGAAACGATTTACTACATGAAAATTTTCCTGACATTCTTTTTCGGGAATAAACCACCGAACAAACAAGGAAAAAGTTCAAAATTTTCATATAGCACTACACTGAACAAATCTAAACTTTGATGACGATGTATATCTAGAATAAATGCATGGATATCGAAGATCAAGCTATCTTAGAAACATTAAATTTCATCCTGCGTGTAAACATCTCACAATCTACAACCAACTTGTCTAAGTCGAAGTCAGAGTTCCAAATCCAGCTCGTCTAAGAATGAAAGCAAACTTCCTACACACCCCGGCTTTTACTACCAACCATAATCAATAAATATTTATATGGCAGTTTTTCTGGTGAAACGAAACTCCAGAAAAATTTTGGGTTACTGGCTGGTCAAGATGCGCTCAATCATATATGAAACTTGAAACTATTCACTTGATTATGCATATTATTCAACTGTTTGCTAATTTCACCAAAACATGGAGATTATCCCTACCCTGTAAGGCAGACTCAGTTCCCCACATCCTCAACATAGCTCGAGTCCTCAGCCTTAAAGCTCACAACAGTTGAATCAGTTGTTGTCTAAAACCCATGGGTGTCAAGAAAGAGGTCCTTACCAGTATTAAATCACACACAGAGAAAATTCAGGGAAAAAAAAAAAAAGAATTAGCATCTTCTCTCCTTTTTCTATTTCCCCTATACCTCCAAATTGCTGTTTTCAGCATAGAAGAGAAATTTATACCAAAGAGCATAGGTGGAACCATCAAGACTCGAAACAGATTCTGGCTAAATTAACTAAAAATCAGAAAGCATTAGCTAGAAGAGCTAGTTGATACAATCTAAAAGCCTGACAAAATCAACTATCCTCTTCTCCAACCCAGCCATTCTCCCAAAAATTTTGCCCCAAAATGTAATTTCAAAAACTCAAATGCAGAGTATAAAAATCTCTGTCTTAACATATCAAACAAAACTAAGTAGCATTTTCTTCCCTCAATCATCATCTTCACTTTCAATAACCACCCACTACAGTTAAATACCCTATTCTTCTGTCACTGCCACATCTAATAACTAACATAAACTACAAGCAAAGACCATTGATGATCTCCTCTCCTCTACATTCAGATTTTACTTCTCCCATTCTGTCCTTAAATCCCTTTCCTTTTTACAACTAAATGCATTAAATCAAAATGGCGCATGCATCATGTATTAATGAAACAACATACATGTTCTTCGTTGTGAGTGTATGTTACTTCCAAGTTTCCACTCTCAGTAGCTGCCCACACCTGCACCAAAAAAAAAAAATAATCCAAACAACTTTACCTTTAATAGAAGGAAAAATAACAAAATAAGAAAGATAAACCATAAAATAGCACTAACCTTTATTGTTTGGTCCAATGAGCAAGATAAAAGAAATTGTTCCCAGCAAAGCAAGGACATCACAACATTAGTGTGCTCTGTCAGAGTCTGTAGACACTGCAAGGTTTCTAGACTCCAGACCTGAAAGAAAATAACTAATGTGTTAGAAAAAATGATAATTTTCTATGACAGAAAAAAGAAAATAAAAAAATAACAGCAAAGCATACCATTAATGGCAGTTTGAAACTACAACATTTCTCAATCAGCAATATCAAATACTTGGATGTCCAAAACTACCTTACCTTTATAGAATGGTCCATGGAACCAGAGTATAGTCTATTTGCTCCAACAACTAATGATACAACTGCAGAGGTATGACCCTTAAGTGATGCCGCTGGTTCAAAGCTGTTGGTGACGGCATTAAATTTCCATGCCAAAATAGTACCATCCTGCAATAAAAAGATATTGTTTCCTCAGGATCAGGACTCTAGTGCTAGAGAAATGGAGAGATAGTAGTAAATGAAATGGCGTAAGCATGACACAGCATCAAACTCGTTCAGCACAAGCTCCATTTTGATTCCTCAAAAATCCAGGGCTCTTTTAGAAAAAGCTCGTTTCATCTATTACAGCCCTTTCAAGGTAAGTGGCAATTTTATGAGATGATGAATGAAAGACTACCAAAAGGAAAATTGCCCCAATTTCCTCAATTTCGTGAGTTATTTTGGCAAAATTATATGGCAGAACCCAAAACAGAAAAAAAGGATGATGAACCGTGACTGAACATATACAGAACATAGAATTTCAAACAAAAAGAAAATAGAACAATATACTAATATTTAGAACATTACCTGTGTACCAGCGAAGAGCAAATCATTACCCACAACCATAGTATAAACTTGCCCAACAGGTCCACTAAGACTGAGCTCTTGATTAGTTTGGGTGTTCCATGCCTGCAAAATGATTGTTGTTGAGCCAGCAAAGTGGAAAATCAGTGTTCCTGTAATTTCAAATGAGATAACAACGCAATAAAGAAGAAAAAATTGGTAGACAATTTGCCTCAAATCTTACCTTGACAACATTAGGTATGCCAACAAACAGCCAAGGACCTTCACTGATCATGCAACCTACTTCACCACCAAGATTAATCACAGCCATACACTACATAAAAGGCCACAGGGAACATCAGACAAAAACATGTTATATAAAAGGATTTATGTAAATAATAACTGCCAATAAATGGTAGCACATTAAGACTACTGGAAGAAATTTCCATCTATAAGTGACTCTAGTTTTACCTTCACACATAACAAAATAGTAGGCACTCTGCATGATCCCTTGGGTATTCAGCAATTTAGTTATTCCATAGAAACATAAATAGAAGTCTTTTAGTTATCTTATTTTTCACATGGATACTTTTACCAAGCAATTGCCTCTTTGCATCTTTTCTTTAATAATTTGATCACAGAGGAAAGGATAACATTAAATTTTCAAAATGGTTTTATGGAGATTCCTCTCTTGAAATTGATTAAAGTCCCATGCTTACTCAAGTTTGGAGACATACATACGTACATTTCTTAACTTTTCTTTCCAAGATGCTAAAAACTAAATCAAACTCCAAAAAGAAAAAAAGAGAAAGAAACAAAGTTAATCACAACCTGACCAGAGTTGGTATCCCAAGCTCTCACAGTCTCATCTTTACTCCCCGTATAGAGCTTATCCATACCTGCTGGGAATGCAATTCCGGTAACAACCTGTCCAAAAAACAAACCCATTGTCATTGTCATTATCAGCCACATACTCCCAAAAATTACATTATGTGCCTAACTGCAAGATATGAGACTCGAAAACCACATGAAAAAGTCTGAGTTTTTCTTGCGGAATTTATACGAACTTAGGTAACCGTTAGCTTGAGGGTGTGACTCTCCAAAAGTTTATATCAATAGGCATCAGAGGAACCAATCACCATATTTCCTTGTAGCAATAATGAGGCGTAGGTAGTGCCGACATTGAAGTGTTCTTGGGACTAGATTAAGCTAGCCCGAAACCAGCCTGCAAGCACCCTGAACATGGTGGATCCTTACGTCCAAATTGCAAGGTATGATGCTTGATTCCACAAGGAAAATATGGTACTTTCTTGAGAGATTTAGATACTCCCAACCTAATAGGTAGCTTTTGAAGTTTGTGTCTTCTAAAGTTCGTATAAATTAACACCACAAAAGAACCCAAAAAAAAAAAAAAGGCAAAGGCACTTACTTTCTGATGTCCATCGAGGTGATTCAACGAGGTAAAGCCTTCCCCTAAACTCCAAGAATGTAAAAACCTACACTTATCTCCGTAATTACAGCTCCCTTGCACCCAATAATTACATACTTTTTCCGTTTTTGTAACTACCTTATTAGCCCCCATTCTCCCCCAACTATTATTATGATTATTATAAAAGTTCGGGCCTCGTCGTGGTGCTGAACTCGAAAATCCGGAATCATCGGCGAAACGTTTGGGTGCACCGGATCCGTTAGACGTGGCAGCGGTGGGATGAGGCAGTTCACGGTGCAAGAAAGGGCATGGAAAACGGTTGCACTTACCGGCCCGCCAATGATAACAAACTTTCTGGTTCTTCGAGGAGTCGATTGTTGCGGCTGATGGACCTCCGAGTCGGTTGAAGACCCGTCTGTTGCCGCCGCCGTCTAAATCCATAATCGCTTTTTTTTTGTGTCAGTAACCACGGATTGGATGGTAAAAGCTTCGGATTCTGTGCCTGGGAACAGGAATAGCAACAGTAAATCTGGGTGAGAAAGAATCCGATCATGAAAGAGATCGCTGAAACCCTATCTCGAACGAAGCCTGTCGTCGTTTTCTTTTCTTTGATGATGCACCAATTCAGAAGAGGAAAAAAAAAACGAAAGAGAATGGTTTTTGGGAAGGAACAGGAGTGCTGCGGGGTCGCCTCCGCCGCCGTAGGAAAGGAGGAGAAAGGCTGCAGAGAAGGAGGAGGCAGGAACCGAGAGAGGATCGCGTTAGCTTTGCATTACATATAGACATATAAACATATAGACAGAGTTAGAGATTATAATCTGATTATGTTTTAGGACATTCCACCATAAGATAAATTTAGAGGTGACAAAATAAAATTAAATTTGTAAATAAATTTAAAAAATTAAAATTAAATTTTATTTGATTAAAAAAATTAATAGTTTGAATTTAAGAGGATCTAAATTTGAAGAAATTTAAATGTAAAAAAATTTAAATCTAAAAGAAATCGAATTTAAATTTAATATTAAAAATAAAAATAATAAAATTATAATTAAATAATTTTTTATAAATAAAAATTTTAATTATTAATTTTATTTTAATATTTTTTAATAATTTAATTAAATATTAAAAATTTAATTTATATTTTATATATGATAAAATAATAATTTATCACAAAATAAATCATATCATAAGCTTTAAAACATTATTAATAAATTATATCTTCCATTTATCATAATTTTTAATTTAATTAGTCAAACTCATCGAATATTAAGAGTTTATGTATTTTAATAGTAAAATTCTATGTTCTTCTTTGAATATTATTTTTATTTTATTATTTTTATTTCAAATAATGATAATTAGAGTTTAATAATAGTATAATAAAATAATAAGGTAAATTAAAAAAATATGAAAGCTATAATAGATAATAGCATATCAAAAATTTAAAAAAATTATATGTTAGACTTAGACTAACAATAAGACATGTCTACGAGCTGAAGAACCTGGCCCGATCGAGCTTGGGTCTCAAATTATAAGTTTCAGACTAGCCCAACCGAAAACAATGTTTTTTTTTTAATGAAATAATATCATTTATTTAAATTTAATTATAAAATATATAAATATTAATATAATTATAAACAATGATTCATGTATAAATAGGTCCATGGAACCAAAATAAGATTTTTTTGGCCCAAGGCAAATTCAGGCATGAGCTTAAAATTCAAAATTATATAAAAGTTATTACATTTAATATAAAATAAAAAAAATATAAAATATATTCAAATTTAAACTTAAAAAGGCTTGAACCCGAATAAATCAAAACTCAAACATGCCCGAATACGAACAAGCATGAACTCAAAAAAACTCAACCAAATAAGGTTGAACCTGAAAGAATCTGAATTCAAAATGCTTGATCCGAAACCATCCGAACCTGCCCATTGCCATCTCTAGATAATTTCTCCTATTATTTTTTAACTATTTTTCTTTTATATTCTTTCTTACTTCCTTTTTAATAATTATTTTAATTTTTTTCATTTTATGTTTCCTCATCTTTCCTTTACATTTTAATTACAATTAATACTTTTTCTTTAATATTTCCTCCTCTTTCCCTTCCATGTTGTTTGTTAATTTGAACAAATTAAGCACAAAAGATTTACTAATAAACTTTTAATTATACAAAATTAAGTGCTAAATTTATAAATACTTCTAAAAATAAAAAGTTACGCTCAAGCATTGAGCTCAATAATTAATATATTCTTTTGACTTGAAAAACAAAATTCAAATCCTCATCCCAAATTTTCAAAATGTCCCAAAAATTATATAATATATTTTGATTGAATTTTTTAAAAAACTATTTTATAATAATTTTCATTAAAAAAAGTAAAAATAAATAATTAAAAAATAATATAAAATTAATTTAATTAAAATGACATTTTTCTTAAATAAACATGACTTAATATATTAAGTAGGTAAAAGCCATGTTTTAATTTTAATATTAATAATTTTTTTTAATTTCCTAACTACTTATCATTTGAGATTATTTGTGAAACTAGTCCCATTCTTGATGTAGAAAGGAAATCGTCATTGCGTATAACAATATATATA
>JBBYHM010000027.1:2669776-2717431 GCA_038381775.1 Adansonia rubrostipa
ATATGATTCTCATGCAGAAGCGGTAACACTACTCTTTTTTTACGCAAAAGGAAGAGAAAGACAAATTAAAGTGAAAAAGCTGAAAATATGATTAGATTTGATCATTATTTTGATACAACATGAAAACCACAAATCTAATATAATTATATTTGTATTTAAATTTTAATATATTAATAAATATTTATATTTATATTTATATTTATATTTATATTTCAATAATTTATGTAAAAAAATTAGATATGACACACATAGATTGTCTCATCTTAGTTTTTATAAAACTTTGTATTACTTGCTTCCTCCGTATTAACTTTGGTGGGAAATTTTAGGTGATCTATGTTATAAAAGAAGTGATTGAGTTTGATATCACAAATTAAATAATATTAACTTAATTGATGAATTTTAAAAAAAATAATAATTAAGTTTATAGTACTAAATAATAATTAATTTAACAATTAATTCACAATCTTGTCTCTATCCTTGGCAGTAAAGTGCCACATGGGAATGTGGCTTCAATCGTAGAAGACAGGTAAGCGAACAAAGCAATACCAAAGAATGGGTTTAGCGTTAACTATGAAGACAAAAGTCAAAAAGGAATCATAGGATCCTTCTCTTAATCGCTTTGATAGGAAAAAAAAGACAAATATTAACAAAAACTAAGTGTTCAAACCTTGTTCTATTTGTTTAGTTTTAATTAATTTAATAAATTATTTGAGATCAGCCTGAAAACTTTTAAGTAGATAATTCTAGAATACATCTATCCCCCTTCTTTTTGAGCTATAATTCGCTGTCCATGACTCATCCAAGATCCCAATCAGATCTTCATTCCAACAAAGACTTTTCATAGAATTTGGATCCATTTTTTTATGTAATATAAAAATGTTAAATTGTCCAAACTCTTTGTTTTACATAAAATATTTATGTTCGATACTTTTATTTAACACGTATTTAATTATTATTATACTTAAATCGAAAACATACTGTTATATAACATAATAAAAATGTGAAGGGAATTGATGTTATTATTTTATCACTAATGATCCATCTTTTCCTTCCTTAAGCTTATCATCTCTTTTAGCATCATCAACTTTTTTTTTTTTCATCAGTTTGTAGATTAGCTTTTAACTACCATTTAGATAGGGACAAAGGATAAGACTAAGATCAGGTACTTTAGTTAATTAAGCGGTTGAAACAAGAACTTTTATTAGCTTTAGCTGTGATTTTTAGACCAATGAAGGAATTACACAGTCTGTTTTCTAAGACATTCCTTGTCTTTTTTATTAGTGCAACTAGAATAAACTTTCTTTTTTTTTTCAAAAATTTAGGAATGATTGTTTAGATGAGCAATGTCAGCTGTTTGGTGTAGTCTCGAAATAACAAAGCCAAAAGGAAACATAGTGAGAGCTGTCTTTCCTTCTTTATAAACCGATAAACAAAGGACCAAAAGGAAATACCGAAAGGTTGCAAGTTTGTGTGTTTGGAAGTACTTAACATACTTGAGGATAAGGATCCGCTGTAGTTTTAGCTACTTAGGACATTCAGCTCTCACAAGAGATCAAAAATAGGTGCATCTATTTTTTCATGCCGTCTTAAAAGATAACATATAATAAATTTAAAATTTAAATTTTGACATTTATAATTTTTTTTATTTTTACCTCATTTTTATAAAAAAATTAGGCGGCGAATCGTCATATATGTTTATAATATTAATTATTTAATTATCCTTTTGATCAAATAAATTTTTATTCAAACTTTTAACAGGTTTTGATCATTAACAATGTTATTATTAAAAAATTATATTTATTATAAATTTATAACTAGTTATTTCCTTATCTATGATAGTAGTGAAATTTATATATATATATTGGACTAATAAAAGTTTTTGCTTATCAAAAAATGGAAATTTGTCTAATATTTACATATTAAAATACGTATATTCGGTGTTATAATAAATTTGTATTTGTAATACATTTCATAAATTGAAATTAGCAGCTATATTCTGTGCACTTAATGTTTATACTTTTTACCATTATACAAACTATAAGTAATCATCATGCAAGGAAATAACTTTAAAACAAGTAAAAATTTAAAAATTAAGTATTTATATACTGCAAAAGACATAACCTTTTTAGACATATCTATTTTATTAGTGCCAAAAAAAGGCCATAGCATTTCCCTCTCAATTCTGAGAATGTCTTTCAGGTGTTCCTTGTGGTCTCTCATCTAACTAGTGGTGTTTGTTCAAAGACCAGCGATATTTTCTCCACCTCGAGGTAATAAAACTTAGTCTAAAATTAAACATATTTGGTTATGTAAATTAAATTAAAATTTGACATTTATAATATCAAAGCATACCTCAAATAAACTCTCAGTAGATTCTTTTGCATCAAAAGGGACTTTTTTCCAAGTAAGCGACGGTCAGTTGAAGTGTTGTATGATCAAAACGACAATAGTAGATTGCACAAAACTATCTATGAAAACTTGGAAGGAAACGAAGCACGTCAGCTTACAAAAACTAACTATTATTAAATAAATAGTGAAATTAATAAAATATAATGAACTTACATGTTTTTGCAGAAGTGACAGTGGAAACTTCTTGTTTGGATAGTCAGTGTCAGTAACCTTTTTGTCCGACCTCTACCTCATTCCCTTGCCAAGATGGAAATAGTTGGCACCCTATTTCCATAACCATTCTCGCATTAGGATTCTTTATTTGAATATTATTTATTGGCTCAACTTCCTCAGCAAAGTTTAGAGATTAAATTTGCCAATTCAGTATAATATAAAGATTGACCATATAATTTAACCATTTATATATTGTCATGTTAAAAAATAACAGATATAATAAAAGCATTTATTTTTGGCCTATAATTATGAGTCAGAATCTGCTTAACTTGTGCCAGAAAATTATAATAATGATGGTTCGTTAATAAATGTTATGAAACAAACAAAGAAAAGAAAAGAAAATAAAAGAAAAAACAAGTGCCTACTCAATTGCTGAAGTATTAAAGGTCATGGCTGATTAATGGATTTCTTTAAAATGTCATCTAGGATATTTTTAATTGGTTCAAATGTAATTGGCATGTTAGTTGAAAGGGTAGAAATTAGAATATTGATAATAAAAACCAAAATATAAAAGCCATATTCTAACAAATATTATGAAAGTTTATTATATCTCTTTTCTGCAAAAGCTTTACCATATTTTTTCTTTGGAAAAAAAACTATTTTCTATGAAAACGTTTAAATCACAAGTCAAAAGCTTGGTATTGTTATTTGCTAAAATTTTATTGGTTTTTAAATACTATTATTGTCCATTTTACAAAAGATTTGCTATCATTTTACGGTTAGTATTTTTGCTTATTTGATTGAATTGTAGTATGATAAATCTCTTAACATTACAAATAAATAAATATAAAACATAATTAATTTTGGCAGTTTCATGATTTGAACAATTTCAAAAATCATTTATACGCCCTATTGCGAAGTATGGGCCACCTTGCTAGTATCATGTTAAAATCGAGAATTTCTTCATTGTGTTTTTCCTTGGTGTTTCCTCAACTTACTTTCAAAATCACCCCCCCCCCCCTCTTTTTTTTTTTGAGAAATCATTTTCTTGAAAAGCCCTACATCACCCATCCCTTGTTTCTCATTCCTTTGATTTTTCGATATAAGGCCTACGTCATCCACCGAAAAGACCATTTTCGAATAATGAGAAATCCCATTTTACCCCAAAATTAGAACCAAAACCCCCACCCCCCCCCCCAAAAAAAAAAAAAAAAAACAAAACAAAACAAAAATCAGTGGAAGAACCTACCAACATCATCCTTTGAAGTGAAGCTACATGAATACGTAGAGCACAATCAAACCAAAATGAAGTTGAAGATTTGTTGTATTTTTTCCTCATAGAATTTTGGAATTAGATTAAAGCCACCAGTGTTACACGGATGGATCCATCATTTTTTCTTATATTGGAACATACCGATACCAGCGTAATTGAATTTGTAAATATTTTTCAAATATCTTTTGCATATATATCTCATTTTTCAAATGTCTATTAAAATGTATATTATATGTAAATGCAAATATCTCTTCATTATATATATTTATATATTTATTTTCAAATATAAATTTTCAAAATAATAAATATTTAATTTTCAAATTTTTAAAATTCAAATAAAAATATTTATAAATATACAGTAGATTATAGTTAGTCAAATTCAATAGCCTAATTTAATAAACATATTTTTAAATAAAATTATAAAAAAAGTAAAAACCATCATGAGAGAAAATATTAAGAGGTGGTAAAAAAATCAAATAAGTGAAAGATTTTTAAAATATATATAAAAATCAAAATGTTGTATTGATTGGTACAAACAAGTAGGAAATGATACAAAATCAAAATAATATAATGCCCGTACCATACCGAAATTTTTAAAAGTTGATACATACTAGCCAATACTACTAATATGATACGATATTGATAATCATGATTTAGGGATTTTGGGCGTGCTTCCAAAAACCTATTTGGAAGAAAGTGTCGAGGGAAAAAAAATCTTTTGGTAAAATTTGAATGAAATTGGATGTTGACTAGGCTAGGAAGTAGTTCAATTTTTTTTTCAAAATTTTTAATCAAGTTTGACGCAACCTGTACATTTTATTGTTTAAAAATATCAAAATTATTATTTTAATATTTAAATTTAAAAAATTATTGATTAAATAATAATTTAAATTAAATTATTAAATAATATACTCAATTTTAATTTAATATGCAATAAATTTAACGAATCAAATAAATGATTTAATTCTTGAGCAAGTTGAATGTCAGCGGGATGGGGGTCACTGCCAGTTCGTAAAACTAAATTGGGGAAGGGGAAATCTATTTTACAACCTTCTTCTGACTTATTCAAACTAAATTGGCATTTGCCATGCTTGCATTAATAACGTTTTGCACCCTTCATTGATTCCTGGCGTTCAGTCGATCGTGGATTTAATCAACTATCACATCGTTACAAGAGTTCTCCAATTTCGGCAAATGCTGGCCAATTAATGATGTCTTTTCTCTCTTTACTGTAGGGAAGCTTTTGGTTTGCATTCTACTCTCTTTGTTTTATAAACTATTTTGTATTTTATCAGTGAGACCCCTCAGACACTTATTAAGATTAATTAAATTATTATTTATAATAATATTTTATATTAAATACAATACTTAATAATTTATTTTAATAAATTTTAATATATTAAAAATAATAATTTTATTTAATATAATAATATTAAGGAATGATGTTAGAACAATTGTTAACAAAATTATTTTCAAAATTCAATGCATTATGTCATTTTTTCTCTGATATAATGCATTGAATTTTCAAAATGACTCTTTTTAATGCATTCGGAATCAACATATTAATTATTTGCTGTAACATTTAAATGAATGCTTTGACTAAATGGGATGCTTTCATTGAATCTTTTACTCTCTAAAATTACAATACAAAATACTATTTTCTTTCATTGCATTACCTATTAAAAGTCAACTACAACATTTAATAACAAATATACTCATTATAAATAAAATGTTAACTAATCTTAAAGAAATATGCTTGCAGTATTAGTTAACAAAATCCTTTATGAATAATATTATCAATGTTTCCTATATATATATATATATATATATATATATATTGATAGAAACTAAGATTAATAAAGATAAAACAACTATAGATTGATAGTTGACTTATTCATCAATAAGAGGAATAAAAGTAAAATGCATTCATCGTTAATTACCCTTTATTAAGATTTTAATTTTATTCATAATATTAAAAAATGATATTTATCATTCATAATCTTTTAAAAAGTTTCACAATCATCCTTCTATTCAATCATATAAGAATTATCTGCTAGTAAACGTAGTTTAATACATACATAGTATGACTTACCAAAATATATATTAGTATATATTTGAATGAATAAATTCAGTTAAATAATTATCCATCTATTCTTAATTTGAAATTTTAAAGTTGCTATTAATAACCAATCATAAAAGTTCAGAATTTACCGTTTGGAGGTTCTAGACATTGACTCGACCATGCAGGCTGATTTTCCCTTGGCTTTTTCCCAACTTGGTCGTTGTCTTTATTTTTATTAGTACTTTATGTACAGTAGTGGAACCAAGTATATAATATAATTATTAAATTAAGCTCAAGCTTCCTAGGGGATCCACCGAATTACCGAAAGGTGGAAGACCCCCTAGCCACAAACTATTTAAAGGTTAGTGTAAGTTTCAACAAAGAGACAAAATTAAATAAAGCCAAAAATAGCTACAATATTGGTAGTGGGACTTCATCGATCTAAATGGGAAATAATGCATTTCCATAGACTCAGTTTGAACTTTAAAAGGGTAAGACTTTCGGAAAGAAAATGGGAACTCAAATTTTTGGATTGTCAAGTAAGGGATCAAATCAAAAAGATAAAAAGAATTGGAAATTTCCATTTGTGGAATTTTCCACACGGATTTTAATGATTTTGGGTCAAATTTTAGGGTCCCAATGCCGTGGGCTGACCTCATTCGCCTTCGTCGTAAAGGCCTTGGGAACTGAATCGTTATAGAAACATCATACCAACCCACCCATAATATGGAACCATCACTGCCTACCACTTGGCAGTGTCTGTGGTTGCTTATCGGATCTTTGTAGTGCTAAAAGCAGGCCTCCAAACGAGCTCCCTCGATCAAAGCTGACTTGTCTAATTTCCAAGCACCGGAGACACAACTCCTATTTTGGAGTGCATGTCCCCTTTGAGCCCCTCACAGTACATCGTCCCTTGTTTAATATGATATAAAAATATAAATATATTAAAATTTATATAATATAAATTATTAATATATTAAAATTTATATAAAATATAATAATTTAAACATAATTATAAAATAAAAATAAAATAAATACGACATAAAATAAATTATCACATCTTATTTTTGACTTTTGTAATACCAACGACGAAAATAATGAGAGTTATATAATGATTTAAATTTTTATTTTATATTTTTTTTCAATTTAGTGTTTAACAATTGCAATTTATTATTAAGTACATGACTTTTTATTCTACTACGTATTTTAGTTTTGAAGATTAAATTGTTTCTAAAAGTGGAGGAAAGCTAATCGACCAACGTTCTGATTGATCAAAAGCAGATCCGCTATTCATCTAACTCGGATTGAGGGAGGGAAAGCAGGAAATGAAAAGGGAGAGAAGAGGAAGGGCGTTGATCTACCCTTAAGCTGACTAAATCGACAACCAATTCCCCACCTCGTCTCCTCGTTCTCTTTTTCTTTCTCCCTTTCCCATTTTTTCCTCTCCCTATCTCTCCTCGATATCCCTCTCCTTCCTTTTTCATTTTTCCATATATATATATATATATATATTTATTTATTTATTTATTTATTTCGTTTCTTTTTATTTTTTTTTCAGAAATAAAATATATTTTTTTTGTTATTTTTTAATTTAAAATTTTCTACTCAAAACTTTTTAGTACAAAAATATAAAAAATAAAAATTGGTTTTTTTTTAATTTTATATTTTACTAAAAATTTTCAATTCGAAAAAGTTGTAAGAGTTTTTTTTAATGATTTTCCCTTTCATGTTGATATGGTGATGAATCCACAAATAACGTGACATTATTTTTCCTGTTGAGTATTAGTTCAAAGGACCAAAAATATTTGAGAGGATATAAATTTAGATGAATGATTAGCGAAATTTTGTTTGCTAAATATCAATGTAGCAGAAATTGTATAATTCCATAGCCAGATTACATATTACCCCAAATAATAAACTGAACTAAAGTAGGTTTGCCTTGAGTCCTTCCTATTCGGAAAGGGTCGAACGAGTGTCGATCTGATATTGGTATAGTTTTACCTTTCTAACAGGGCATGTGTTACATTTTAACCAAAATAATAAACTGAACTAGAAAAGGTTTCCCCTGAGGCCTTCTTATTCAGAAGGGCCTAACGAGTGTCGACCTGAAATTGGTATAGTTTTACCTTTCTAACAGGGCATATACTTTGAAATTGAACAAGAAATTATCTCATAATCACCCCCTCCCCACTTTTCTAGTATTTGTTGGAGAAGAATAAGAGGCTAATCGATAACAGCTACTTTGGACTGATCAAAGAAGAAAACTGTGGTGTTAAACGAGTGAAGTGTCGCAATCGATAAGCTCTCCAGCCCACAGCGGACAATTTAAGGCAGGGCAGAAAAGGCTAATACCATTGAGCTTCCTCCCCCACCCCCCCCCCCCCCCCCCCCAAAAAAAAAAAAAAGATAACGTAAAATTCCTTTAGTAATCGGGACAATATTGATGGTACTAGTAGGCTTCTTTTGTACATTGCAAAAAGCGTCCATCTATGAAACTCCAATCTCGTATTTTGTCCCTTTGTTTCTCACCTCAGGACATTCGCCTGTAATTATGTGCTACACTTCTAAACCAAAAGCGTCCACAGTAACCCTTTTGACTCCATTCTTATTTTAATCCTCGCAGTTTATGCTTTTCTGTTTTACAAAATCACTAATCAGATCGAAATTTTGAGTTGAAAATGTTTTGAGAGGAAACATAAAACAGCAAACAATAAATTAATAAGTGAAAACCCAGTCATTAATCTCGAATCTTAGTTTCACGAAGTAAATTTCTTTTTCTTAATGGCCCCTGCTTCGGTGTGCACCTCGGTGTCAGTCGCAATCCGACGTTTACGAGCTTACAAAAGAAAAAGTGGGCTATTCTTTGGCTTAGTGAAATGCGTGTGTAAGTTGAAAGCAAAATTTGAAATAATGAGAAGAGCTGTCCCCCGAAACCCACTATAAAAACCCCTTCTGCTCCACATTCTAAAACTCCCCCCAAAACTCTTTCTCTCTCTCTCTCTCTCTCTCTCTCTCTCTCTCTCTCGATCTCTCGGAGCATTTCACTAACACAAAAAGATGTGCCAGCTTACAACCTCACGTCAGTCCTGCAAACGTAATTCAAGTGTTCATTACCTTCTCTCAATCCAAGAGTCGGAAGGGTCCAACATTTACGAACCGTTGATCCCCAAAAGCCCAGCACATAAACAAGAAGAAAAGTGCTACTTAACAATACAGACCCAGAACCAGAAGCTAGGCACGGCCACAGCTGTTGTCCCTCTTGTTGTCAAGGAAGCCATTTCCATAGGAAAGATAGCTCTTCCTATGATACTAACAGGGCTCATGTTATACTCCCGCTCATTGATTTCCATGCTCTTTCTCGGCCGCCTCGGTGAGCTCGCCTTGGCGGGGGGTTCACTTGCCATTGGCTTTGCTAATATCACCGGTTACTCTATTCTTTCTGGTCTCGCCATGGGAATGGAGTCCATTTGTGGGCAAGCCTTTGGTGCCAGAAAATATACCCTTCTCGGAACCACGTTGCAAAGAACGGTGCTTCTGCTTTTATTTACTTCGCTGCCCATTTCTCTTCTATGGATAAACATGAGGAAAATACTCATACTTTGTGGCCAGGATGAAACTATAGCCACAGAAGCACAATCATATCTTATTTACTCTGTTCCTGACCTCTTAGCTCAGTCTCTTCTTCACCCATTAAGAATCTATCTTAGAACCCAATCCATTACTCTACCTCTGACATGTTGCGCCATTCTATCCATTCTTCTACATATTCCAATTAATTACCTTCTGGTATCACACCTTAAATTAGGAATCAAGGGAGTTGCCGTTGGCGGGATTTGGACTAACATCAATCTTGTAGGCTCATTAATAATCTATATTCTCTACTTTGGAGTCCACAAAAAGACATGGGGAGGATTTTCAATGGAGTGCTTTAAAGAATGGAAGTCCCTGTTGAATTTGGCCATTCCGAGCTGCATTTCAGTCTGCCTTGAATGGTGGTGGTACGAGATCATGATTCTTCTTTGTGGGTTGTTGTTAAACCCCGGAGCTACTGTGGCTTCAATGGGCATTTTGATTCAAACAACAGCGCTAATCTACATCTTCCCATCTTCTCTAAGCTTCAGTGTATCAACCAGGGTTGGAAATGAACTCGGTGCGAACCAGCCCAAAAAGGCCAAACTCGCCGCCTTCGTAGGCCTTCATTGCGGCTTCCTCCTGGGCTTTTCAGCACTTTTTTTTGCGGTAATGGTCGAGAACGTATGGGCTAGCATGTTTACAGATGATAAAGAGATCATAGCATTAACTTCTCTTGTTTTGCCGATAATCGGGTTATGTGAGCTTGGGAACTGCCCACAAACTACATGCTGCGGAGTGCTGAGAGGTACGGCCAGGCCGAAACAGGGAGCCAACATAAACCTTGGCTGCTTTTACCTTGTCGGCATGCCGGTGGCAATATGGCTTGCTTTTTTCGCAGGATTTGATTTCAAGGGACTGTGGTTCGGAATGTTGGCAGCCCAAGGCTCATGTATGCTGACCATGATGCTGGTTTTGATTAGGACAGATTGGGATTTTGAGGCTGAAAGAGCCAAGGAGCTGACCGGAGCTATAGTGATTGCTGATGACACCAAAGAAGTTGAGCAAGAGAAGCCACAGAAAGCAGAAATCAAGGAGGATTCTTTTGCCTTATTACCCAATTCAGATCATTACTGCCTCGTTTAATTAATCTTTTTATTTTTATTTTTTTGAGTTTTGTCTAACCTCTTATTTGTATAGCTTAAGGCGAAGCGAGGGAGAAAAGAGGGAAGTTATTCAATTTTTTTTTTCCCTACAAGGGTTAAACAAAGGGTTGTCTTTTAGACTTTATTTGCTACTTCCATTGAAATTCGAAGCGTATACAAAATCACTAGTAAAAAGTTGAATGTCATGGGAAGCGGCAAAAATGTCACTAAAATCTATTGCTACCCACCATAGACTCTGTATTGTACCCTGCTTTCAGAGTTGTACACCAAACTAGTAGCCAATTTGAGAAGTCTAATTTGGTTTCATTTCATTTTTGATTCTTCGACCAAGGACAAAGTTTTTCATTCTATGTTTAACAATCACAAGGGTGAAACTTAAAGTTTCCGCCAGTGGCCATGCGTGTATGCGCTGAACTTTTAATTTTAGTAATTAGGATTAAATTTTTACAATCTCAATTAAAAAAACTTGTAAGTTTCCGATTTGACACCAAAAAATTAACTGCCCACAATCGTCCACTCGATCTACTCAATCTGGCTTTTCAGAAAAGGGAATGAAAGTGCTTAGTTTTAATCCCCTGGAATGCGTTTGAAGTTGTCCAATTCAACAAAAGAAGACAAAATAAGAATGCCAGCCGAGCTGTGGAATCAACCAAAATGAAAACCAAAAACGTTTTTCTTAATTGCATTTCATGATACACGGGCAGAGAAAGCAGCCAAAAATGTTTTTATCTACAACACAGTAGGATATTTGAGGCATGATTCATGTTAAGTTTCAAGAGGTTTGAAGCCACTGACTTGACCTTTATTTAGTCCCAGTGTGAACTGATTTGCATTTAATTGTGGGCCTAAGACTCCTTGATATAAAATAATAGGCTGCTATAAAAAGGGACTCACTATCACGCCGTCCGCCTCTGGGTCTGAATTTGCATTAAGACTTCAACAATCACATTAGCGAAAATTACAAGTAAATGACGATTAAAACATGATTATAGGTTTAATTGCTTCCTTCAACTGTTCCTAGCTCTAACTGACCAATAAAAAATCCCAAATGATATTTTATTGATAAGAAAAAGAATTTATAAAAACTTATACGTAATTGGTATTCAAATGCTAGTATTTTTACTTATATTACTTGAACCCGAGATTGAGTATTAGATATATGTATTTATTTAATATGTGTCTACTTAATTTTTTTCAATTTTTTTGTATATTTAAAAGATTATACTTTTATTCATATCTGAATATTTTAAGAAAAATGAAAAATTTACGTAATATAATTTTTTATTATACTTATTGATTAGAGCTGTGCATGGACTAATTTACCAAGCCTTAAACATGTTTTTTTTTTCTTTTTTTTTAATTCGAGACACTTCGTCCCCGCCCAAATCACCATTGAGCTCAAATGTGGAAAATTCTTGAGGAGACCTTATAATTTGTGTGGTATTGCAGACTACCCATCAAGCAGATAGTGGATCTACATTAATCCTTCAATTTCAACATGTGAAATTTGTCATTATATTAGCAAACCTAACCTAGGAAAAGCTGCAAAGAGTACGGGAACAAAACAATAATCAGATTTGTTGTTATGCAGATATATTAAATGTCGATAAAACCTTAAATTCTTAGATTATATCAGTTGGAAGTCGATGAGTTACAGCAGTTGTGTATCCCCACATTTCAGGCGGCCGGCAAGGACTTAGTCTCTTCCCTCCGTGTTGGGTTGGAATAACATTTCCCCTAATTATCTAATGTTTGAACACTGTTTTCTGGACCACATTTTAGATTATAGTAATTTCTAAATGTGTCTGTGATCCTAAGCTAGCAATTGATAAGGAGTGGTACTTCTTTTCCTTCGTTTTTTCTTTTTTTTTCTTTTGGGATCTTGGAATTAATTGTTTGACTTAAATAAGAGAGAGAGAGAGTGGTAGGCCAACTATATATGCATGGAAAGCCTGAAAATGGAAGAATCTTTGAGGTGCTAACCAAAGGAACAAATGCGGATGCAAGTGGCATAGGTTCAACTTGCAGAATCACTTTAATGGAAGTCAATCAAGCTGAGAGTGATGCTGAAGTCTCTAAAAAACGAAAAAAGAAACTTCGCCACAATAAGCTATTTAGCTTTGTTTCTTTCGGGTATTAAAGTTGGGATCACGAGATTTAAAGTCTTGGAATTCCTATTCTCTTAAGTTCTTAATCTATCTATAATTTTCTTATCTCTATCTTATTAATAGGATATTACATTTTAAAATCTTTTTGAATTCATAAATTCTAAATGTTCATCCGTAACATGCATGCCATTTGAATTAATATTCGGTTGACTTTGGAATTCGAAATTAAAAAATCTTTTTGGAAGTTTTAAACAAATTTATTAAGAGTTGACTACCTTTGATTTAATTTTTCTTTATTTATCTCAAGACTCAAAACAGTAATAATAATAACAATAATAATATTAATAATAATATTAATAAAAATAAAAAGAAGTCAACCCCAATTGAACAAAGCAAACAAGGAGAATAAAACAAAGTTTGGATTCGTTCCACTTGGGAATCGATTCTACTTTGATTTTCTACCAGCAGCCATTCCATATTTCCTTCATAAAAGCACTAAAAATCTATTTTATATAGCTTTATTGGAATCTGATAAACTAGAAATTGGTGATTGATAATATTATATATATATATATATATATATATATATATATATATATATATATATGAAGGTGCTACATTTTTATTGGAAGCAAAGAGAAGATGACAGCAAGGACTTGTTAAAGAACATTAATTAAAATGACAAAATGATTTTCTTCTAAATGATAAAAACATTATAAAAACGAAATAATTATATTAATTATTAATGATTCTTGTCTTAATAGTAATTAATAAAAGTTTCAGATTTCAGCCCATATGAGGATATTTGATTAAGATTATATTTTTATAGATGCATGTAATTTTATGAAAAAAATAAGTACATTAATAACGATTGTCATATTAATTTAAAATTCGACTTTAAAATCATTTATTAATTTTATAATCTATTCAATTAAATCATGCACGTCAAGATAATTATAACCCATCAAATATAGTCGGCATTGTTGCCATATATTTTCTATGATTGTCACACACTTAAACCCTTCTTATATCATGAGATTAACTGCTTCTCAACACTTGTCATCAAAAGTTAAATAATTAGTGCCTAATCAGGAATGAAGACGACTTTGTATTTGTTAATAACTCTAAAACTGTTCCTTAATTAAATTACAAATATAATTATCCAATTGACTTTGCACACAAATATAATATATATGATTCATGCATGGGTAGCCCTTATCTCAAGAAAACTTTATTAATTTCTAGGAATATCTTATTATTGTTAAAATTTGATAATTAATCAACTAAAATCAAACAAATATTATAATTTTCAGCATCAAGGGCAAGAAGTACAAAGGTAGAATAGGTTTATACATATATAGCTAGCTTTGCTAAGGTATCCTGTATTTTAAAGGTAATGAATAAGACATAACATGCAAGTTGGTTTTCCTTTTTTGTAGGTTTGATTTATTAATTACTGCAAGCATTAATTAATTGTTTAATATCAAATTAGTTGAAATACAAGAATATGAGTAATATAATAGTTTGAATTAGTATTTTTTGTATACACTAAACAGCAAAATTTTAAAAAGTAACGAGTAAATTTATTAGATTAGTAAATATATCGACTGAATAATTTGTATAATTAAAATTATATATAGAACACATGCCATTCATAAAAATTAATTTGTTTAATTGTAAAATTTATTAATGCTTAATTTTATAGTAATAATTCTAAAAGAATTTTTAAGTCTCGGAAGTTGCCAATTATTTGTCTCAGTTGCAAATAAATATCGAATTTAAGTTTAAGTTTAAATT
Source organism: Adansonia rubrostipa (assembly GCA_038381775.1). NCBI lineage: Eukaryota > Viridiplantae > Streptophyta > Magnoliopsida > Malvales > Malvaceae > Adansonia > Adansonia rubrostipa. The sequence continues at coordinate 2,684,315 of JBBYHM010000027.1, forward strand.
TCTGAGATAAAAGATCTGAGAATTTAAGTCTCAGGAATATATAAATATCGAATTTTGATTGCCAAAATAAAAATATTGGAAGTCTTTCCAAAATGTTTTTAAGTTTTTTTTTTTTTTTTTAAGACAGACAAAACTTCGACAACTACAACTCTATTAATACACTGCACGAAGGAGTAGTTGACCGTAAGGTTGAATATGAAGGCTGCTTCCAGCAATTTTTAATTAAGGTCAAAAAATTTAAAGGACCCACACATGCTGAAAGAGAGATCCTACCAACTGTTTTATTATGTTACTTTCTTAATTTCTCATGCTTCTTCAATGTTTTAGCTTGGTTGACTTTGCCATTACTATATATATATATATATATATATATATATATACATATTTATATATATAGATTTTTTTAGTTATGCTATTACTTGTTCATTAAATCTACATTACACAAACTTCTTGGTAATTGAGATTAAATTAATACACAGATTTCTATTATAATGTTCTCCTAATCATGCATTATAAATTTTGTTATATCTTTTCTACAATTTAAAAAATTAATGAATAAAAATGTTTTCATTATAGATTGAACCGATGAAATTATCAATTCCCGATTCAATCTTTTTAACGAGTTTAATTTATCGATTCAAGTAAAAAGATAATTAAATATTTAATAAAAATACGTTTGATTTAATGATATATTATTCAATATAAAATTCAAATGTCAAATGTTTCTTAATGACATAATTAAAATTATAATAATAAAAAAACTAAAACCCGTGCATTTGATTTTTAATTGGTTTAATCAATTTTTTATCCATTTGTTAAAAACTCTATTTATTTATATTTATTGAATCACACAGTCTTCTGATATCTAATCAATATAGTCAATTTATTTAATTCAATATTTTATTCACTTAAAAAAAATTCTTTTTAATTAACAATAAATGCACTCGATCGACAAATACATCTTTGACCAAAATTAACTATTAAGTAATAGCCTAGGATGGGGGGAAAATGTTTCTACTTTTCTTTTAAGATATATCTATTCTAATTTCTAAGCTAGTAAATGAAACAAGTCTTTCCTTTTCTGTGTAATATATTAAAGTTTTATTTACGTAAATTAACACTACATTTCCACTATGAAAATAAAAATTGTAGAGAATTTTTCTTTTTTTCTTTTTCACATGGTGTGATATATTACTGGCCCAAATCATAGGTCTGACAGATTATAATAATGTTTGGGATCCAAAATCCAAATGTTAAAAAGATAATAATAAAATTGCTTCCATTGGCGATTGTCATCTATCGTAATTAGCGCACTAACTATTATTCAAAACAATTGCAAAAAAAATTGATGATGCTTCGGAATCATAACCTTATAATATCTAATTAAGTTAATTAATAATAAAATCTATATATCTATACATTATATTAAAATCATCTTAAAGGATTCATTTGTTGCTATGTAGATATATGTGTGTGTATGTCAGTCACAAAGACTTTATACTATACTAACTACTTTTCTTATGATTATTGTAAGTTACATGAATTTAATTTATTATGGTTTTAGTTATTGATGAAACTACGGTATTCAAGAACTCAATTAATTGCGGATGAATTTACTTAATATTTGCTGTCATTTAAGTTTAAGTCTACAATCATATATATAGTACCCATAAATTAAATTCATATTGTTCTTGTCAATATATATGCTCTTTTGGTATATTCATTTGCAGTTTTCAAACATAAAAAGGCAATTATAATTATGGTTTCAATATACTTAAAAATTTAGTTTAATTTTTCTTTGTTATTTCAATATTTTGTAAAAAGCATAATTTGTTGGTTTTAAACCATTATAAATGTTTTTTTTTTTTTTTTAGTTTATGCATCGAGAGTTCTGAATTAAATAAGTTTTTTGACATTGGGTATTATATTGTATTCATTTATTACAAGTTTTTATAAAAGTTACTCGTTACTCTTTTGAAAAATATGCATTATTGTTCATATTGATCATTTTTAAGAGTTAATTACGGTTCAAAAAAATTTTAAATTTAGATTTAAGCTTGAAATTGGTTTGATCTGGTCTGATGGTCCAAATTATTTTATAAAAATAATAAATTTCAAAAAAATATTTTTAATTAATATTTGAAAATAAAAAATAATAAATTTTAAAAATATTTTTAATTCATATTTACATATAAAATAAGATTAAGCCTGTTTTTAAGCAAGTTTACGTGGTGAAAATATTAACAATTTTCATTTTATAAAATTTGTCATACTTGAAATTATATTTCTTGATCGAAAAAGGGTCCACTTATACTGGTATAAAACTAAATTAGTTTTACACACTTAAATAAGTTTTACACACTTAAATAGCTTTATGTAAGATTAATATTTTAATAAATTAACCGTTGGATTTAATAATTTAATTGTATTTATCATGCACATAAAATTTTAAATTGATTCGATATTCTATTATATCGATTAAGAAAATTGTATTTTTCAATGTAAATTAAACAGTTAAAAGTTTTTAAAATTAAATGAATAATTAAAAATTTTTATTTTACTCGTAACTCGACATACATAATCTTAGTAAATATAACATGAAATACATCGGTCACATTAAACAAGCATAAATCATATAAAAATTTATATAAATATATAAAAATAATTTAATTTTATACTAATATAAATAAATATCTTGTATTATTATCCATGCATTATACATATGTATGTCCTCTAGATGGGGTAATCTACCCCTTTAGAAATGCGAAGCATCAAAGTGGGGAGGTAAAATACTACTGCAAATTGTTGGGGTCGCTCGTAGTCATACGGCAATTAAATGACTCTCTCTTATTCCTTGAGGCGCTAGCAAGCATGAAAAAAACTAGATTAATTAAGTTTGCTTTGTTTTTTTTTTTTTTTGGGCTCAAATTATTCGAAGACAAGATTCACTCGTGATTCATCAGCAAACATGCGCAGATTCGAGCCTGTCGAATCACACTTCTAAAGTAGTCAATATTATCAGCAGGATTAGTTAATGGATTAATGCATGAGATTCGACGTGCTATAGGGGATTCGCTAGGTGGTACAATGAATAAAATTATATGGCATGAATTAATTTCATCTCTTATGAATTTGGAAGAGACAATGAGGGTTTCGATGGAGCAAATCTTGAAAAAAGATTATGGCTTTACAACCCTACGAAAGAGAAGGGTGGAGTACTAACATTTAAAAAAGATGAAGAAAATGATCTTACTATTTTCATAAAAATTAAATTTCGCGCTTGAATATATAACTAATGAGTTTTGACCTTAATTTGGTGGCTTTACAGTAGTACGAAAACTGAACTAAACTGAATTATTTGAAGTATCTGCATGACATGGGAGGTAGACAGGCCATGTGCATAACCTAAAATCAGAGAAAAAAAAAATATATATATATATATATATATATATGTAACAATTCCTATATGTGCCGCAATTAATTTGTTACAGTTCAAGTAAAAGATATAGAGCTCAAGCTAAATAAAATTTTAAATACGATGTAATTATATTATATAAATATAATATAAAAAATAATTAAAATATAATTTAGTATGAAATATACGAATATGTTAATATTTATATAAATATATGAATATGTTAAAATTTATAAAAATATATAGTATTAATTATTTAACGCAAATTATACAAATACTACTAATAATTTTATTTAAAATGGCGAGCAAAGTACACCCAACATTCTAAACCAACTTGGCTAGGGCTGTTCAGTCCCAGCACCAGCAGCACAAGCTGTGTATTCACATGTCTTTATGGGGAGGGTGCCCTTATTTTAATTATATGCTCACTTAGACTTAAATCAATAATTTGAGAGCTCTTCCACCCCAAATTATATCTATAGAATCATACTTGATTTCACGTACAACTAATTTCTTTTTCTAGCTATGCTTCTCCCCCCATTGTTTTTCATCTCTATAAGTCTACTAAAACAAAAAAAAAAAAAAATTCAAGTTTTTTTTTTAAATGGTACATATCAAAAAAAGAAATATATTTTAAGATATTAATTAAGAGTTCAACATGTTTAATTTATTTTATCGTTATTTCATTAGTATCCCTAAATAGTCCTAGGTATCTAATTATCTAACAATAATTAATTCTAAACATAGACAGCTCATGAACCTAAGTCCCACATGTGATAATTAAGCAAAATGATTGAAGAAAACCCTTGTGTTTTATGAATCATAATATATATATATATATATATATATATATATATATACACATATACATATACTTATATTAGAATAAGCATCGCCCGTACAATTTCTTATTTCACAGCTTACGTAAATAATCGCATGCCCTTAAGTAAGCCAGATTTTTATTTGCCAAAGTCTTCCCTTTGAACAAATTTTAGCAAATTAAATATATTAACAACATGTTCTTTTTTATTTGCACATCAAGTCATCAACATGCCTTCGTTATGTAATGTAAAATATTAAATATTTAATTTAGTTTTTATAGAATTAAAAAGTTAAAAAATTAAAAAAAAATTGTATGATTTATTGGTAATGTACCGAACTTAATACTAATTTAAATAAATAAATAAATGAAGACGCGGCTTTTGACACCGTCAAAGCTCAAAAGTAAGCAACTGAAGGGTAATGCATAATTGATGTTAAAAAGTTTAATGGAGTAGAAACTAGGGCAAAACCTAACGTATCAAAAGCTGAACTGTACTTATTAAAGTGATGATGGGTCGGGGACACCAACCCTACCCACACACCCTGAATCTGATCATGCGTGGAGATTTTGTTTTTGCTCAGCTGTTGTTTGCTTCTTTGGTGGCTAAATTATTGCTTTTGCATGCTTTTTGTTTATACATATATTTTATTTTTTAAACAATGAAAATCCAACGTGAAAATTTGATTTATCGAAGGGAAAATCTTCCCAATTTGCTTTTCTAGAAGGTAAAATAAATTTGGCAGAGAAGAATACGGTGTTGGTTTTCATTCACTTTCAAAAATCAGCTATCAAGAGTTTGAAGGGAAAGGACAAAGGGCAATCCTTAAAGCATGTATGTATTTCTGCAAATATATCAACAAAGAAAGGGACAAAACTTTAAAAGATTATTCGAAGAAGTCTTTAGTTTTGAATTTGTGCAAAAATCAGGCAGATTTCAAGTGATTGAATGATGTATTATAAGCTGACAAGCTGTTCCAGCTTGTTCTGTTTATCGCTACTTAGCATGCATGAATCTAGTAGTTTAATAATGAATATTTATATGTTTTACTTAATTTATAATAGCCTAATTAATTTGATTATGTACTAGCGAACATATGATGTCAATGATCACTGATCAATTAGCCTCATCACAGTTGGACAACATTATTAAATTCTTATGACAAAAACAAAAAATTCAGCATTGAATATTATATCGAAATACTATAAAAATTGTGGAAAATTAAACAATAAAAAACAAGGAAATTTAGATGGAAAACTTATCTAATTATTAGGACTGTTGCGAAAGGGTAATCCAAAAATGCTGCGCAAAAATTGCATGCGGTAGGTTGAGACTTGAGAATACATCGTTTTCAAGCAGTCATCGCGCCAATCCAAAACCATATATGTCAATAATTGACGTCAAATATCCCTAGATAAGATCATATTCATACTCATCAATGAATAAGCAAGTCTTTGAATAGAGAGCAACAAACATATAAACAAATTCGGATTAATTCTTTGACAAACGTGATTATCCAAACCAAAAAAGAAAAAAAAAAGGAGAAAGATTAGTCGCTATTGCAATTTGAAAAGAACCAGGAAAACTGATGAGAGCAATCATAAATAGCATATTTTCCTACAACAATTTGGATGGACATAGGTTTATTAGGTCACGGAGGCCTTGATAGAAATTAAGAGCCAGTTTAATTTAAGGCAAGGGACAATTTGATGCTGGGTCAAACTTAATCTGAGGCAAGGGACACTTCGATGCTGGATCAAAGTTAATCTTTTAACTGAAATGAAAAGACGCAAATTCAGGGTGTTTGTGAAAGGGCACAAGAGATCTTATAACTAGAAATATTACTTTTCTAGTTAAGCCAATTTTTATTCATAGATGCAGCATAATAAATATCATGCTTCCACCCCTTTATTGAGGACAAAATAAAACAACAATTGTTAATCAAGTCCTCTGATTTTGGACAAACAAAGAAATTTATCATGTAACATGAATATGACCAAAACAGCATGATTGATCCAACGCTATGTTCTTGCGGAACCGCCTATGTAATAGCTTAATCTTTCATTGAACAATGCAGATTTAAGGAATAAAATATCTCTGAAAACAGTACAAATGAGTTAGTTCTAACTCCAGTTCTTTGATATAGTGGTTATGATAGATCACCCCTTCTCTTTATTTCCATCCTTGCATGGATTCCCTAATCCCTAGTGAAGGTGCGAAGAAAGCCGTAGCTTGAAATTAAGATAAAAAATTACAGATAATAAGATTTGAATTACGAACTTACTAAATATTAATCTCAACAGTAGTTGCATGAATTAAATAGATTAAACTCAAATTAATAATAAAGTTTTACTTTTAAATTTAGCTGTGTAGCCCTTTAATTACCATGATTACGGCGTTAATTTGTATCAACTACAGTACATAACTACATATGGATTGATAATGTCAAACTTGTAGGATCTATTTCGAGCCTCATTCTCCTGGAAGGAATCACAAGTCAGGTAAGCTTTTATCCAAAACTGAATTAATCATAGATATTCAAGGGACCACATTCAACATGGGAATTGAAAGTGACCCTTGCAGTGCATGCTTATAAACTGCCACTACTTTCTTTTTTTAATATATATATATATATGTATATATATGTATATATATAACTTCTTTTGTTTTTTTCAGGAGCGGAGGAAGAAGATCGGAGAGTGGTAGAAAATTGTGGTTTTAAGGCTCAATTCACGGGGATTCGCTTTAGTTAAGATCATTATCCATTTTACTGTTCAAATCACATGGTTTCAAGTAAACAAATCACATGCCTCTGGTTGCTATTTTTTTGGCGTTTGGGGCCTTTGGGCCACCCCCTTTCACCATTGTCACCCTCATCCTTCCTGTCAACTTTGATTTTAGCTTCGAGAATAATCATAAAATCAGATTATCCCTAACAACCCAAAACGAGTAAAAAAAAAATCATATAGTATTTATGGCAATGCAAAATTTGTTATTAATTGCTAGTCATGGTAAATTACAATCATATAGTATTAAAAAAAATGCCTTGATTCTATCAATAATTTTGGACCACCAAGATTAATATTAAATCATAAACCCTATGCGATATGTCTTTAACTTATTTGTTATAAGATGAAATTATTTATTGATTTATGTTAGAACATAAGACAATGAGAAAAAAATGATTACAGTGGAAAAAAAAGAATAAAATACAATTGTTTATAGTTTAGAGACAATAATCCTCATCAACATGGGTTAATTAAAAAAGAAAGAAAATGTGAAGCTTTTTTTCACGTTAATTTGGGTAAATTAACTCACTAATCTCAACAAAATCGGAATGATGATTTTTAATTGGAGATGTAAGTTTATATTTAACATTTCATGATTTATAACTTTTAATTTCATTTAACTTTTTTTATAAAATTAAATTTCATAAAAGAAAATTACTTTTAAAACTTTTTTCGTCCTTTGATTCTCGAGTGAAGCCAAAATTCAAGTGAGCGGTCAATGTCAAAGGTTTTGGTGGACTCTGATCAGCAGACCAAAGCAGAAACCAAAAGATAGTGCACCCTCTCAAAGTGACAAGACACCACCGGAGCAAAACCTGTAGCGTTGAGACTAGACCTGACAACAATGTTAAAATACTCGGCGACATCCAATCACCTGCTCAACTTGTTTAATATCGATTGAGTCGGTTACTATGAATTAAAATAATATTAAATATTTAAAAATATTTTTAATATTAATATAATATATAATTTTTAATATAATTTTAAAAATTTATAATTCAAATCTTATTATTTTTTTAAAAAATAAAATAAAAAAAGCTAGTATGATCATTTTTATCCGCTAAACTGGTTTAGGTAGGTAAGATCACTTATTCTATGTTAGCAGTGGACCGGACTGACCTTCCGTCTGGTTGGATTAGTTCAACCTACTGTTTTTGTCTGATTTTTTTATCACTGCTTAATAATTCATATATAATGTTATATTTTTATATTTTATTATATTATAACTATATTTTAAATATTTTAAATTTATATAAATTTTATTTATTAATAATTTTTATTTTATATATTTTAAGATATTTATATATTTTTATTTTATTATATTTTAATTATTTTTATTTTATATTTATATAATAGTATCTAATTATATAGTCTAGTCGAGATAAGAACCCTGGCCGGGATAATTGTTTTGTTGCTGAAGCGGCAGGGATCCCTGTAAAAGTATAAACCGTTGAAAGAGTAGATAATGGGAGGGTGATTTGCTGGAATAATGGCCGCAATTCCGTTTCAACTATGGGCCTAATGGCGACAACGAAAAGGCAAATTAAAGCCATGTACATCTCCCTGAAGACTTGCTAGTGACAAGTGACGACCCACTAGGCGATATATTCTTCGAACCTCTATATCTACCTATTCGTGTCATTGGCCTAATCAAGAAAACGTAAAAAGGAAAAAAAAAAAAAAAAAGGAAGGATTCTTGATCCATTTCGGGGAACAGATTCTTTATTCTTAATGACCTGTTTGAGGAAACAGATTCTTTATCTTCAAGTCAAAAGAAACAAATGCTCTGTCATGTATCGGCTGCAAGCCAAGGTCCCCCCATCCCATGCAAGGAACTCGATTCTTGGTATTTTTGTTCTGGAGATCGCAAATCAAGGGAAAGTTAAGATTAGATACAGCTGGTAGGATCCGATTTAATTAGATCATAATCAACCCTAAACCTAACTATATATTTATAGCTCTAAGCCTTATCTTAGGGTTACATTATTTATAAAATTGTATATATTATATTAAACTAAGATAACATTATTCTTTATTATCTGATAATCATTAAACTAAAATAAATGAAATTCAAGTAGATAATAAAGAATAATATTTATCAAATCCCCGAAAAATTCTAAAACCAATAGTGAAAAGAAAAGAAAGGAAAAAAAAAAAAATCTGTGAAGACGTCGCATCGGGTCCTTGTTTTCTAGCCGAAAGTGGGTGGCATGGCGCATGCATGTACCCAACGAATAGGCCATGCAAATCGCAAATTTGCCAAATTGCCATGTGAAGATAACATCAAAAGAATTAAAAACAAAAAGAAAAAAAGAAAGGAAATTAACAAATGAAATAAAATGTGAAAATTTCAAAAAAGGTTTGTACACGTGCGCGTCAGCAAAGTGCATTGAACAGCACGACCGCAAAGAAGGAAGGAAAAAAGAATTTCTTGATTCGTGAATGAAAAGGAAAAAACAAAAGAAGGGGGGGGGGGAGGATTTGATGCTTATTCTGCCATGAAGGAGTGCCATATCCCTCTCTTTGAATTTTAAAACTTTGATATACTTATATAATTCTTTCTTTTCTTTTTTCTTGAATCGATAGTGGAACTTTCAAGATTTTATAATAAAATCGAAATATATGATAAATTTTTAATTTTTACTTAAAATTAAACGGTTTCATCGTTAATATATCAAATATGATTTTGTTTTTGGATCAAAAGATAAGATTAAAAATTTTTCGAAGGACAAATCCATGATCTTGGTTGATCTTTGATACAGTAGTAGAAAGAGTAGTGGGGTGGAGGCGACGGGTCTCCTGAGTCACATCCACCCAGATTTCCTCAGAACGTTCGAATTAAATCAGCCTTCGACGTCGTCTACATTTTTGGTGGTCGGTGGGCTCTTTAATTAATTTTGTTCAAAGTTTCCTTTGTGGCATCACTGGAATGCCGAAAGTACCAAAGTTTCATATTTCTTTTCTTTGTTTATTATTTACCCATTTTTTCTCTAGCCACTGCAAATTGATTATAGATATACGATAGCATTAATAAACTCACGTTTTATTAACGTCGGACATATGAGTTTTTTATTTTTATTTTTTTGCTCTCTTTTTGTGAAAAATTATATTCTTAATTTGTTAGATGTAGGTTTAAGAATATGGTGCAATTTCATAATGATGCCTTGATTTAGTGATAATTATATTTTTCAACAATGATGCATTGAAAGCATGATTATAGTGAATCTTGAGCTTAATTTAATTAATTTATTTAATCAGATTTGATATTTAAATCTCAACTTCTATAATCAATTTTTTTATTTCCAGACAACTACCTTAAGTGTACCCCCAAAAAAGATTAATATAATATTATTAGTTTTATACAATTAATTTATCCTAATTAGAATGCTTGAACTAATTAAGAGAATTCATCAATCCCATAACTTTTTTCATTGTCTTTTAGGCTAATATATAACTTTTATCACAGTGGTTTAGCTTGTAACGTAATCTATTATAGATTTTTCATTTCAAAATAATAATATAAGATGCACCACAGCAGTGTGAACTAGCTATTTATTGATATCAATGAAATTAGCAAACAAGTTATGGCCATTGTTATTCGTTTCTTAATACAGATCACTGATAAAAGTATTTTGGGTGGTGTAAGATCCTTATATTCGGGGCAAAAAAAAAACCTTTATTCCTTAATCATTCAAAAGAAAAATCAAACACGATAAAGTCAAGGTAGCTACCAATATTGCATTCACATCAGTTGACATTATCTCAACAGTTAAAACACTATAATATCGGAGGGGATAACCACAAATAAAAATCCCTCTCTCACGCGATGCTTCCACGCGAAGAAGCACTTTAGAGATTAGACTTTTGATTTTCAGATCAATAGCAGAAATAGGGTCATTTTCAAATGGACCACCGCCTAACAAAAAGAAAGATCAGGATTAATTTTACATACACATAGATATTGCGGAGATAATGGCAACAGCATAGATAATGGCGCCCCCTTGTGGAGACAAAGCGGCTAATGAAAGCGAAACATTAGGCTTGGATTCTCACGAACCAAAGGTATTTTTTTTCTGGCAACCCGGGACCTTGGCTCCATCGTCATGTATTCTCGAGACATCTTTGGCTGCCCTAAGGGCTACGATTCCGTGACAACTTGAAACACTCCCTTAAAGTAGGGAAATACACCCAAAAAGTTGGTAAAAAAGATGAACAATGTTTACTATTTGGATTACATTATCAACGACTATATTCAACTGTGCCATTCGGTGGAAAGGAAAAAAACTACACGTCATTTTCAAAGTGCCACTGTATTAAACAATGACCTCTTTTTTTTGAGGTTCACTTCCCCTTTTCTATAATTTAAATTGTTAGGATTCTAGTCTAATCAAATATGCTACATATGATGTATTAGCTCGTTCAACGACACTCTTGGATTTGATCACCGATAACATTTTATTGTTGCTACAAGTAAATTTTTCACAAAGTTATTTCACAAAATTACTCACAAATTATAAACATATAAGTTAAAGTTAATAGACAATCGATAAAAAGAATCAATTTGAATATAAAAATCACAAAATGTAAAATAATGCCATTTCTCGAACCCTTCATTAAACAATGTATCATGTAACCAACCTTAAGTGCTACCAAGTGGAAAACAAAGTATAAACTTTAATTAATTTATATCAAGTTAAATATTCAATCTAAAATCAATTGATAATAGATAAAGAAACTCAATTTAAATATAAGTTTAGTCAAAATTCATGACTTAACATATCTAAAATAACAATATAACACTACATCTTAGTTTCGAGTTTAAGCAACTTATTGCCTCCTTTTTTGTTTATTAAAAGGAAGAAAATTCAAGGATGCTCATGAATTTTGTTCTCTAATTCAGCAATTTATAATTTTTATGAATTTTTAGCAAAAGTAATATTACTACTAAAGTAAATAATCTTCTAAAATGTAATATATATATATATATAGACACACACACAACTTTTGCTTTATATTAAGGAAATTCAAGTCAATTAATGCATTCAATTATTTTTGAAAAATAATCACAGTCAATAAATTTAATATTTAAATCTTAACTTTTATAATTTCTCACAAATTTTTTTCCTTAAAATACAACCTTCTTTTGTGTAAAAATAAATTCAAATTATAAATAATATTTGCATGCTCAATCTTAAACACTTCATTCTTAGCGAAACGATAACATCACCAAAGCTATGATTGCAATCTTCAAGGCAATTACGGATGGTCAATGCAATTTTCACAATGTAGATCCCATGATCTTCAAAGAATAGAAAAAAAAGTACTGCAAAATAGGCTTTTTTGCCTTCTTTTTCCCCACTTTGAGATCAGGATAAGCCCTCAGTCATTTACCGTTCAAAATTTCCTGCATCAAAGATGACTTGACTTCAAGTTTTTAAACTATTTTATATGCTCGTGGAATCCAAGGCAGAAATTTTGCTTTTGACATGGATGGCAGTTAAAGTTGTTCATAATCCTTAATTAGGTTGATTAAGGTAATTAATTGTGAGAGAAAAAAGAAACCATTTTAATAGTATTAGGCTTAAAGCCGAGTTGAGCCAAAATCCACTAATTATAACAGTTCGTTTTTATATACAAGTAATTAATTTTTTTTTAATTTTATAAATGAATTATAAAATATTATAATATATAATTACATGTCTCATTTTTAATTAATTTTTATTTATAACTTAACAATATATGTTATCATGTCAACCCATTTGTAAATCGTAAAACTTCACCGCTGATGATATAATTGAATACCTGGTGGCCCTTTATCAACAAATCAGAAGCCGCCAATAGGCTTACAATCAGATAGCTTTCAATTACATCATAATCGCACAAATTTTTTTTCTCCTTTGGGTTTCAATTTTATAGTAGTATAATATACCTTAATATGGATATGAATCGGCAGCCCACATTTTAGGTACATATCTACAAGGAAAGGAAATTATGATCAAAACAGAGAAAAAAAGAAAAAAGACATTTATGTGGTTAACTACTTAAGTGTAAGTAACATCTCATGGGCTTATTAAGTCAACAAAAATATCTAGAAACAAAATGGTAAGGGCCTAAACAAAATTGAACAATGAAGAAAATGAGTCAATATGGCCTTCGCCCAGTAAGAGGAAGTGGGCACCTTCCCTTTAATATTTCACGTTGTGTGGGCTGACTTATTCATGTAGCCCATTCCTCGCTCTAACTTAATCTATGTTCACTATATGTTCGAATGTCTTTTTAATTTTTCCCCTCTCTCATTACAAGAAATTGCAAGTTCAAAACTTTAATTTGCATTAAGGTGTCAAATTGGATTTAAACGCACCGAAATTTGGTTTACCATCGCAAGTACCAAAACCCCAAAACTCATAAAATGTAGTATTCGGTTGTTATATGTGTTTAGTTGGATCTATGGATTCAATTGAAAAAGACTTTAAATTTTAAATAAGTAACAAAATATAACAATAATTAAAAAAAAATTTGCATTTGGTCTAAGGATACAGCCTTTAATTTTAGAACTTAAAGAGTTAAAATTCCAATCTCATTACTTAAATAATAATAATAAATAAATAAATAAATAAATTTAAAATCAAGTTTTTATCGATTCAATTTGTTTTACTTATTTTAAATCAAATCAACTGATTTTATTATTGGTTTATTAAAATTTAGATTTTTAAATTTAGCTTTTTAGAAATTTTCATCTAAGTTTCTAAAGTATGAAATAGAACACTTTAGAATTTTTTTATTTTTTATTATCAAGTAAAGAAAGTTAAGGGCAATAAGTTGAGTAAGTCATTGATATATTGTGGATTAAGATAATATCGATAGACAAAGACAGATATCAAAATATTAAAAAGTGATTAAGTTTAAGTTTACAAGATAGCATGGATTTTAAAGGTATTATCTAGATCTGTATTTAGGAATGATAGTAAAAATAGTGAGAATTCTAAGGTTATGAATAATTGAAAATAATTTCAAAAGAAATAATAATACGATATGCTGAAAATGATTAAAAATTTGGAATATCCTAAAAGTATGTAATTGTGAAATCTATAAGAAAAAAATTTTATAATAAGAATAATAAAAGATATTATAATCGAAGAAATAATTCTTTCTGATTATTATCAAACAAAACATTTGAAGAAAATCATGTATGGAGAGAATTTAAATATTTACATATAGGTCTATCACCAGTTACTGTCAATCCTCTAACTGGAATAATTACTTATTTGTTTTAGATATTGTAAACATAATAAATTTAGAAGCAATATTAGGTGCAAAAAAATTAAAGTTTGTGGGAAAGATCAATATATTTTAATTTTAATTCAAAATTTAGTATCTATATCTGTTTATATCTATCTATTTATCTTCTATACAATATATGATTTTTAAGTCTTTAGGGGGATTTTTTTTAAATTTATAAGATTATTTTAGTCCAACAATATTAAAAGGGAGAATGCCAAAAAAGGAAAATAGATTGACAATTATTAAAAAAATAAAAGTTAAACAAAAAAAATTCTAAAGAAAAAAATAACAATTACTAGAAGTATAAATAAGGAGATTATAATTAACTTGTTACCCTTTTTTTTTTGCCTCTTACTGTTTTCTTTCTTAAAAAATAGATAGGGAGAGTTAACTCCTTGAATAAGAAATTTTTATCTTATTAATTATTTTTATTTTATTCTTAAATAATGTATTTAAAGGATTGATCCGTACATTGACTCACGGATCAATTTAAGTCCTTAGGACTCAAGGGGATTTTTAAAATTTATAGGGCTATTTTCATCCAGCAACATTAAAAGGGAGAATGCCAAAAAAGGAAAATAGATTGATAATTATTAAAAAAAGTAAAATAGAAAAAAATAATTCTAAAAAAAGAAATAACAATTACTAGCAGTATTAATAAGGAGATTATAATTAATTTTTTACCCTTTTTTTTGTCACTTGCTGTTTTCTTCCTTAAAAAACAAACAGTGGGAGTTGACTCCTTAGATAAAAAATTTTTATCTTATTAATTATATTTATTTTATTTTTAAATGATATATCTAAAGGATTGGTTCGCACATTGACTCATGGATCAATGTAGAATCCATACCAACTTCGCTAAAAAATAAAATAAAAACTTATTTTATTAATTATTTTTATTTTTATTTTTATTTTTATTTTGGAAGTTTATTTAAAGGGATTAATCTATATGTTAACTTGAAAGTTAGTTTAAGATTGATACTCGAGCTGGTCGGTGATAAAATTTAAAAATATTTATTTTAATAATTATTTTAATTTTATTTTTAAATGAGGCATTTAAAGTGATTGATCCACACTTTTACTTATGGATTGATTTAAAATCCATATCAAATTTAAATAAATATAATTTAATAAAAATTTAAAAAATTTAAAAAATATCATTAATTATTTTATTTTTAAATGATATGTTTAGAATAATAAATTTGCTTGATAACTTCAAATCAATTAAAATTTATATCTAATTTTAAATATATTTTTATTATTTAATAAAATTTAATTCATAATTAATTTTTGATTAATAATGATTAAAATTTATAAAATAAAAATAATTCCCCAACGAAGCGGGGCATAACACTAGTTACCTTTTATTTTTTAGTCTTAGGACTCAACAAGCATTTCAAAAAAATTTACGAGATTATATTTGCGAATTGTTTGGTGAAGGCTAATTAATTCTGGGTCGAGTGAATGGTTGGTGCTGGGTTAGGCTTTCTTGGGTTTTTTTTATGATGTGGTTGGCCGTTTTAGTTTGGCTCGTTTGTTATTGTTGGTTTATTTTTGGCGGTCAGCTCGATGCTTTAATAATCTTTCAAAATGTTGATTTTTTGTCGTTGCTTGCTTTATCATTTTGTTTGAATTTAGAAAAATTTAGACTTTTTTGAATTAGTTTGATGGGTTTGGTGTATAATACTTTTTAAATGGATTACTATTCTTTTACCAGAGAGATTGCATGAAACCTTGGTTAGGTATATTGTGTGTGTCCATCATATTTGTCATTTTTAGGTTTTTGTTTGTGTTATTCTTTTTATTTTTATTTTTTTTGTGTGCATTTTGTTAATGTTGGTTTTTTCTTCTATGCTTTTACCCTCTGCTTTTAAGGTTTATTTTGGTTTTTTTCTCAAATTTATTTTGTTAATTATTTCATTGTTTTGGGCTTTTTGGTTGCATATTATTCTTAGTTTTTATTTTAGCTGATATATATATATATATATATATATATATATATTCTTACTTTTATAAATCATTTGTTAGTTTTTTTTCTTTTCTTTGTTTTTGTTAAATACAATGCTGTTTTTTAGTTTTTGGTAGTCAATTTGTTATTTTATCGATGGTTATTCTGCCATTTTATTTGCATTGAAGATCATTTTTCCATTGTTTTTTCTTAAATAAATTGTTATTTATTTTTGTTACTATTATATTTGTTAAGCTCTGTTATTTTATTTTGTTGGCATTGAGCATTTACTTATTTAACGTTTTGGTGAAGGATTTTATAAGTTTTGATTTACGCAATTTTATTTTATGTGTTGAAAATGTGTTTTATATATTTCTTTATTTTGTTATCTTGATGTTTGCATATGATTATTTGTTTTTTAACATCTGTAGCCCACATCTTGTAGTTGTTCTTAATTGAAGGTAAGTATGGTTTTTGTTTAATTATTTTACAATATGTTTTAAGTTTTTGCATTGTGTATTGTTGTATGATAATATATTTTGGAATTGATTGATGTTGTTATATGTTTATGTATATATTATTTGTCATGTGATGCTTTATTTTATGAACTATTTTTTTGTATTTTGTATTTAGCCATTTTGTGTGATTTTTAGGAATGGATTAAATAGAAAACAATTTTTTTTACTAATATACTATGTGGCATTGTGATGTTTATGTTCACTTTTTGGTCAAGTTTGATTGAAGTGTTAAAATTATATCTTAGGTGATATGAATATTAGATATGAATATTCTGACATATCAATGTCAACCGTGGGCTTGGCATCTAATTTGTTATGAGATGAACCTATGCTTGGCTGGCACTAACGATTCTAAAAATAATTGTTGTGTTTCTATTAATAAAAAAAGTTTTCATGAAGTTACTTATTTCTGCAATGGAAGGAGAAAAAAAAGCATGAATTTGTGGTTTATTCTTCTAACTGCTTGCCTTTTATGCCTGCATTTGTTGCTTAGAACATAGAATCTTTGGTTTATCAGATTATGAAAAATCCAAGCCTATAGAATATGTCAACAAATTCTACAATTACTGCTGATATGTTACTTAAGGAAACATATTATGGAGTTGGTGCAATATATTGCTTTAGGCAATTCTCGATGTTCATTTTTAGTATGTTCATGTTTTGACAAATGCTAGAAATAAACAACATATAAATAATGAAGGTTGCCAAAGTTCTATTTTCTCAAATACTCAAATTAATGCTGAAAATGTTAATCATGCCAATTCTATTTTTACATCAGATATTAAAATGGCAAAAATGATTGATGAATAGATTAACCATTGAAGAAATGAGTTAGTTATGTTATTATCTATATTTGTTTACTTAAAATTTTTTTTGTTTAAATTATGAAAATTTTTACAGCTTTATTTTCTATTTACGCTAATATAAATGTTTTTTCAATTGATCTTGGTGGGCCTTTATATCAGTGCTCTTTCTATAAAGCACAAATTTTCTTTGTGTTGTATTAAAGGTAAAGTTTTTCTGCCGCTATCTAAAAGAATACATTTTCCTTTAAATATGTTGCTTGATTATAAAAAAGGCAAAAAAAAAAAAAGTTAGCAATTCAAAGATAGCTTTAGAGTTTATAACTTTATATTTCAATTTACATCCACTTATGGTAAAATAGATGAGGAAATTAATAGAAGCTAAGCCCCGTATGTTTTTAAAATAAGTGGACAAAATCATTTTAAGCTTAGATCTTTGTTGCCTATTAAAGGATATATACCAAAATTCGCTCAAATATATATATATATATATATGATGCAAATAATGAATGTTGAATAGATTGAAAGTTGTTGGCTTTTTTCAAATAGATTCTCATATTGATCAAAACATTGTAAAGAACTTGACTGAAGTGTTTAATGAAACAACTTTTCAAATGGTTAGAGAGCGATTCAAAGAATTTGATTTTCTTCCAATTCAATTGCAAGTGATATCTAGTAGACCTAATAAGCAATATGTTAGTCATACAATGTCAGAAGTCGCTGCATTGATTGTGGGTGATGCTGATCAACTAATCGAGATATAATAGTTAAGCACAAAAGTTTTGGCTTAAGAACGATTGGTGATTTACATCCTAAATTAATGGCAATGCAATATATGTTATTCCATATCGTGAAGATGGATTTCATCTAATTCGGTAATTTTCTTCTCAGGGAAAGAGGAAAAATGAAATGCGATTCAACAACAATAAGGGAATTCTATGCGTGTGTTATACAATAGCACCTAGATGATGTCATTAGGGGTGGGAAACTTTTTCATCAATATGCAGTTGATGCTTTCATATGTTTTGAAGTAATGCCAATTGATATATTAAAAAAGAGCTAAGAATTTATGTGTATCAAGGTATTGTCAATGCAATTAGCAAAGGTGATACCAATGCTAAAGATATATGCACGCAAATAATACTACCAATAAGCTTCACAGCGAGACCATAATATCTTATGCAAAATTATGAAGATGCTATAGCGATATGTAGGTGCTTTGAATATCCAAATTTATTTATCACCTTCACATGTAATGCTAGATGACTAGAAATCATAGTTGCTTTGAATATCTGAACTATATTTTGAGAGAATAAGATTTTAACAAATCTGATTTTATAAGATTTTTGCACAACACTAATAAATATCATATATTTGACACTTAAAAGAGGAAGATTTTAGCCAATCTTCCTGTGAAAGATTTCTTTACATTAAATGTCAAATCTTTGAATACTATGTGAGAAGATTTGATTGAGATTATAAATATCATCTAATTATTACATGGACCTAATAAGATTATTATTATTATTATTATTATTATTAATATCATATTTGATTCAATGAATTATGAAAATATATGTCATTTATTATTACAATAAAATGTAGTTATTATTATTATTATTATTATTATTATTATTATGCATTTTCACCGATACATACTAATAGTTATACTTGAAATAAGTTTGATAGGCTGACATGAGAAGCCACCCTCCATCAATTCACATGTTTACGTGATCCTTATATTAAAAATTTTCCTCAAAACATTTTTTCTTAATATTAAAGCTGAGTGAATAACTCTTAAAAAGAAAATTAATATTTTTGTTTATAAATTTTAATTTAAAATTTTTTATTTTAAAAATTTTATATAAAATTCATTACAATAATGTAATTAAAAGTTAGATGAGAATAATAATAAAGTTATTTTTTCAATTTTTTAATAATAATAATAATAATAATATAACATAATAAAATTATTTTATCCAATTTTATTGTATAATTCAAATATTAATATTTTAACCAATTCAAGGTGCAAATTCATGGTAGAATCAAATAAGAATGTACATGCTAAAATTGTTTTCAAAAAAATAAAAAATATATATAAAAAAAATGAGATGATCCACCCTTTTGATTTGCCTAAAACATGCTTCAAATCTCCATCGCCATCTCCATTTTTGCTCCCTCCCTCAAAATCCCGTTCCTTTTTCCCATTTTTTTCATCTTTTTCCTCCTGACATGGAAGCTGCCCTCCATTAGTCCATCAACATGGTCACATGCTTACATCGTCATTTGAACTCAAAAAGCTAAACATGGCCCACTTCCCTCTTTTATTCAAGAGTTGAATAATAATAATAATAATAATAACCCTAAAGATCAAAGGAAAAAAAAAAACATTTATCAAAGCTGACGTGAACGACTTTGAGAGAAGCCCCACGCTTTCTCTTTGTATTATTGTATAATAAAATTATATTTTTTAAAATAAATAGTAAAATATTAAGAGAATATTTTTCATTAAAAAGAAATAAAATAAAAAGGACATGGTTTATATAAAGTCATATACTCTAGAAGAAAGAGCAATAATAAAAATAAATGAAAAGAAAAATGATTTAAAGTTGTTGAATGGTTTATCCCTTAATAAATTAAAGGCATGAAAATATAAATATAGTAGGGAAAGCAAACAAATGGAATTATCTACAAGATCAAAAATGAAAACAAAATTTATATTTTATTGAAGGAAGAAAACTAGAACAAGTGCATCCACTGTAGCAAAAAATTTATGAGAATTAATGTAAAAGTTTTGCATTTCAAAAAAGACTTAAACAGATAATGACAAGAATCTCTAATAATTATAAAAAGCTATAAATTTTATATTAAAACAAAATAATTATAAAAAAATTACATTTTCAGACAAGGGATAATCAATTAAATAAGAGAGAAAAATTAAAACAAAATTAAAACAAAAAAATAAAGATAGATATATAATTTCTTTATTAATAAAAGAACCAAATTTTAAATTAAAAAAAATAGCAAGATAGCCCCACTTTTCCCCTGTTGGCTAGTTCAGTCGATAGTCATAAAACCTTGATTTTTGTCCAGAGACATTCAAATTTCCCAGCAAAAATAGGTAGCACCTACTAATTCAAATTTGTATCGTATTTATTTTTTATATCATAAATATAATAATTATATTTAAATTATTATATATTTATATAAATTTTGATATAATAATTATTTATATTATATAGATTTTAAATGTTTATGTATTTCTAACATTTTTATAATATTTAATATTGTATTTTATATAATGTTTTAATTATTTTTACCAGTAATATCTAAATTGTTGAATTTATATATTTATTAGTATTATTATTATTATTATTATTATTATTATTATTGCTTTACCTCGGATATGCGGATAAAGACATGACAACAATTTGATTTTGCAGCTCATCATTCTTAGTTGAAAGATCATGGCAAAGAGAAGAAAGCTGATCTGACCAATAATATTAAGATTAATAGATAAATTTGTCATTATACTATAAATAGATATTAAAATTTATCACTATAATTTATTTTTATTGATAGTTGGCTTTATAAATTTAAGATTAGAATAATTTTGCTACTGTATTATTATTTGATTGAATTTTATCATTGAAGTTTACTTTTTAATTGTATTGCTGACGTGTGACTAGACTGAAGTTGTTTAGTTTGGATTGGAGAAAAATTATAAGGTTAACATAAGCTTCCTTACATTTTTGATGAATGGTTTACAAGTCTAGGGAAGATGGAAAATCTGGAAAGAAAAAAAGGAACATGCGGTTCTAATAATAATTGTTGCTTATGCCTGCTGGTTTATTTGGAAGGAGAAATGTAGTGCTGTGATTTAAAAGAAAGACAAGTGATTCAAAGAATCAATAGAGCAGTTCTAGAGAGACTAAATCTACAAGAGGATAATAATAGGAATGATGGTCAAGGGAGGGATTTTAAGATATCAAGTAAATAGGAGGGAGCAGAAAAAGGTTGGATAAAGATTAATTGTGACGGAGCTTTCTGCACTGAATCAGGGAACGCAAGGATTGGTGTGGTGGTTAAGGATGAAAAGGGAAAGCTGGTGGGTGGAAGGGATAAAGTTGTTGTCGTAAACTCTAGCATTGAAGTTGAAGCTCAAGCAGTTAAGGAAGGAATGATTATGGCAGAAATAATGAAGTTGAAAAGGATTGTGGTGGAGATGGATTAAAAACTGCTAAATATAGAGATTAATCGACCAAGAGGAGTAGGCATATAGAGAATTTTTCCTATTTTGAAAGATATAAGGGCTAAGAAGAGTCTTTTTGAGCAGATTAAATTCAAGTTGATTCATAGAAAAGCTAATGCTGCAGATTAAGTGGCAAAGTAATCAAAAAGGAAAATGTGCATGAATAACTGGGTTCTGATGCCCCCATCCTCCTTTTCTTTCACTTTGGACAAAGGATGGTCTGCCTGCTTCCCCATAGATGGTGGTTGTACTGCTTTAGGGTGATTGAGATGTATGCTTTACTTCTTTTTTGGATCCTATGGCAAAGATTGTATGGTTCAATGAAGGAAGTGGTTGTCAGATTGTATGTTTTGTTATATTTTCTTAAATGAATAAAAGTATTGTTTCATTGGTCCAAAAAAAAAACTTTGATTTTAAAATATTTGAAGATATAAATTTTTTTATTTTATAAAAAAAAATTAAAGATTAATTTTATTATCATCTTTTATTAATTAATTTATAAACCCTACAAAATAAAATATTTGAAAGAATTTTTTATTAAATTTTATTTTAAAATCACACCATATTAAAGTTGAATGACAAAGTTCAATCAAAAATCAAAACTTAGCAACAAAATTGAATTAAAAAAGCTATAGTAGAAAAAATCAATATTAAGTCAAATTATAATGATAAATTCACACTTAATCTAAAAGTATAATAACAAATATCAATAAAATTAAATAAAATTGTAAATTTTAATATCGCATATAATATGATGATAAATTTATCCTTTAAACCATAATTTTTTTGATATTACATATCATCGAGATTTCTACTTTAATTAATTAAGTTGTCAACTCACGTTTTCCAATCGATAGTTTCTTTGTAAATTGCAATGCTCACCGAGGGTTTATCTTTTCCCAGCAGCTAGTCCCTTTGAAGATGCCGTCCAATTTAGTAATGTGTGATATCTAGACGTTTGCTGATTAATATCTTTCATATAAATGAAATTGCAGCATATTTAGACTCTAAATATCAGGTTTACAAAATGTACATCACTTTTTAAAAATAATATATGAACCAACTAATTAAAATCCAAGTTCCCTCGTCACCTTTTCCTTCTCCTTAATCATCAAAACAAAAGTTGCGTTACTCTCGAATCCTGCTGGGGCATGGCTCAAACCCTCCGAGATTTTTTTATAGTAGTAAATGGACTAAACAAGTATTCTTTTTTATTCCTCATTGATGCTCTTCATAAGGGTAAAGTTAGACAAGCCATCCTTTATAAAAGTGTGTCGATAGCATAAAATTGACTCCATATGCTTATTTCTTGAGCAATTATTGATGTTCTGTTACTAACCTTTCACGTGTTTAATGTCATCTTGAATTATTTTTTCGAACTTTCTCATCATCATTTCAATTGGATGTTAGATCGTCGCACCTTTGAAGTGAAGGGGGCCGGTTTTCCTTCTTTTGCCTTTCTTTCCCCTATGGATAGATACGTTTACGTCTATCAAAGCTCAAATGAGTTGCCCGATACTAACTTCTGCTGGGACTTTTGTTGCTGGCAAAATGGCAATGTGTCATTTTCAAATTTATGTTTTGATTGAAACCCACTAATTTTTAAGTCAATTTTTAGGAGGTGTGAGTGTTCATTGTATGCACCCACTTTAAGCCAACACCCCTTTTGTAATGTCGAGCTAAGGTTAGAGTAATGAGATGAACCAATTCCTAGCCCTTCTATTAATTAATAATGCAGGGAAACTGGAAAGGTCATGAAACTCAGTCTTCCATTCTTTACTCCATCTCGATGCGGCCCCGCCTTTTTTTCGCTATATTGAGTAGGCACTAGGTATCATCATAGGCTCGAGACTACTACCAAATAAGAAACGTTTTCACCCTGCAGAAATTGGGATCAGTGAGATTTGTAAAAAAAAAAAAAACAATCATATCCTAGCACACATTTCCTTTGATATATATATATTTATATATATATGGCTAAATAAATCCACCATCATCATTTCCTTTTGTACTTTCTATCAGACCTGGCTTCCTATAATTGGAAGGATTAGTTATTCAGATAACAGTAATCCCTTCCATACTAACACCGCCCTTTTTGTCAGTATTTGTAGTTTCACTCCCCACAGTAAGGAAGGTATTAAAGATTAAAATAATAGTATTTTCCAAATTCCAGCCAACCACAATTCTTCTTTTAGACTAAGAGCGGAGTAGCTTACGATGCCTAGAAATAGAAACTTTGAGATTACATATTAGACTTTACTCATTAGGCAGCCAAAATACACTTTCCCCTTAATCCAGGAGATTAAAAACAAGTCTACAAATATAGCAGGTGTTTGTCATCATCAAAAGGAGGATAGTACAAATCGGAACATGAATTCAACAAGAACAGAACAAATAGGATGAAGTAATTAATAATCAATGTGGTGGAATCCCCATTTATTTTGTGAACTGAATGGCAGATTTAAAAAAAAAAAAAAAGGGGGGGGTTTGCCCCAGAAAAAATCTACGTATAGAAAGAATGGAAGATGACAAACACAAAGCACATCCACACAGGAAAGAAAGGGGAAAAAAAGAAAAACAGAGACGTGGCATACTGCTTAGTCAAAGAATTCCCAAGGGAATTTTGGTGGGACTGAATTATTGGCTGTTGATGTTGATGTCGATGTTGAAGAAACCGGCAAGGATGCCGGGGAGGAATCAAATGTCTCCCATTTCGTGGTGACTACGACCGACCCTGATGCTGATTTCCTTGATTGCTGTTGTTGCTGCTGCTGCTGCTGGTATTGTTGGTGGATTGGCAAATGGGTCAATGAATTCCTTGGTTGCTGCTGCTCTTGACTTGGTCCTAGTCTTTGGCCGTTAAAATGCCTAGATTGTTGCTCCTGGATTGGGGGTAGCTTTTGCCTGTTTGTATGCCTATGCTGATACTGCTTTTCCGTTTGATCTCCATTACTACTAGGCATAGCGTTTTTAATCTTCAACATATCCAATGTTTCAACATATTTTTGAACTCTTCTCACCTTCATCAACAATGACAAATTACATTAATTAATAAAGCTCTAAATCCTAGCACTTTAAACTTTATAATAATATCAAATTCAAACCAGAGCAAACATAAAGTTATATTTTAAATTGTGGGTTGTGGATGAAAATGGGTCTATTTGTATGAAATCGAAATTCCAATTACCTGGATTTTTCTTTGCAACTTGACATCTCCATCAGCCATAATCCCATCTAATTTCAGCAACTGATTCATTAACAGCTCAATCAAATTAACCACATTTTTCTCCTCTACTTTCCCACCTTTATTAATTATTGATTCAAGGGCCGACACCTACGCAAATATCCAACCAAAAGAAGTTTTCAAACTTAATCAAACCAAGAACAGGAATGCATCATCTCATATATTCAAAGTCGTTTATTTAAAAGGGGGAAAAAACAATCTTACAAATTTTAAAAGTCATAAATAATTAAATGGGAATACTACAAAATTTATGTACCTGGCCAGCAAGCCTATCAACTTCCAAGCTGATTTCAGAGATAGATTTAGAAGCCTTCTCCATCTTGGCAGTCTTTCTCATCTCCAGTAACCTCTTTTCTTGACTAATTGGGTCTTCGACTAAAACAAGTTTGGATTTGTCCTTAACACCTGCCATGTCTAGAAACGCATTGGAATCCCTCTCCTTGTCTTTGTAAGAGAGTTTTTGATCTTGATGGTGTAATCCTGTTGGCCCTGTCAACATCTTCTTCAACTCCCCTGCCACCCCAAAAACGATGCAACGTCAATACCTTGGGATATATTCGATTCAGAGGAATTAAACACCCAAAGAAGGAGAATTTCTTTTCTTTTTTTTTTTTTTCTGGTTAAAGGTGAGAAATTTACCGAATGTAGCTTAAGAATTGATGCTGATTTCGTGGTAGATGGAACCGTATTTGACTCGAACTCTAATAGTCGGCGGTGGTATAAAGCTTCGATCGGAATCCGTTCGCTTTTGAACCAACATTCCTCCGGGTCTAAGCTCCCAATCATTAGCAGCTGGTTCACCTTCACCACCGCCGCCAAAAGCTGAGCCGCCATTAGTCACCGGGGTCAAACCTGTTGCTTTAGTCTTCATTCTCATCATTTTTTTTTTACTATAAAATTATAGGTTTTGAATACTAAAACAATATATATATATGTATATATATTTACCGGAGAGGGAGGGGAAATAGTTTTAGATCTCTATAAACAGAATGACAGAGGACGATCTATATAATGAGAAATCATGGAGATGCATTGTTTTCAGACAAAAGTAGTTAACGAGGATTTTTCTACGAGAGACTCTCAGACTCTGACCCTCAGCATTACACAAGTCCAATTCCTACGCCCACGCGTATTTACAAAGACCCAAAAAAAAAAAAAGACAGCTTACAAAGCAAAGACAAAAGAAACTGAAACTCTTCGCCTTCTCCCTTTTCTCTTTCTTTCAACAAACACCCAATGGCGTCTTACAAAAGGCAAGAAAAACGAAACAGAAAAAATCTTCGATTCTTTCCCTGCAAGAAAACCAAACCAAACTTCCCAGATCTCTGACCAAAGAAAACTCAAGACAGTGTAACCTCAGATCTCTCCAACTCACTAACAAAAATGATGCCAAGAGAATCTCCGGTTTTCACCAAGGAATGCCCGGAAAAAATCAATGTCAAACAGTGAAGAGAAAATCATAATCAACGGAAATGAAAAATTTTTTTCTTTTCAAAATTATTAATCTTTGTTTCCTTCTCTCTCCTTCCTTGTTCTTCTGGAAAACTCGGGGAAGAAGAGAAAAAAAAATGATAAATGATAAATGGTAGAGAAAATCAAATAAAATAAATGAGTGGACAGCTAACAGAGCTGCTGTTGTCACTTAAAGAAACTATATCTCAAGAATATATAAATATTTATATTTTTTTATATTACAACTAATAATGCATTAAAATCAAAATTAACTTATTTTATTTTATTAATAATACTGGAAAATGAAAGGAAAACAAACAAAGGAAGCCGCCAAACCGTGTAAAAATTTAGCCAAAAAAAAAATTAAAAAAATATTTGTAGGTCCTCCATCGGGGGGTACTATTCGGCTGCGACACGGTCTAGCTAATAAAAAGTATGGTTTTAATTTAAATGCATGTGGTTGCGCACTTATGTTGTTGAGGGGTACATCGGGAGGTTCGTGACAATTTCCAAATAATTCCAATCATTGACCTTATAATTATGACGGATGGTTTTGATAAACAGAGGATAGGAAGTTAGACACGTGGCCGTTAGCAGAGATCGATCGAACAGAAACTACAAAAACCGGTAATGGTTCACTATCATATCCCGCCACATGCTTCTCCTCTTTAGGAAGCTTTCTACACGTGTGAATCTTTTCCTTGATTTATTAATTACTATGAGTAAAACTAATTACTACTATTAATTAACCTGATTCCAAACCTTTTGGGAGTGGCCCCAATTAGCAGGCAACATTAAGAAATAATAATAACTTTGGCATTCCATACTCCAAAATATCTTCATTTTTTTTAGTTTCGTTAATTTTTAACATAATATAAAAATAATTAAAAATATTAAAAATTAATAAAAATAATTAACACGCGTTACGAATATATTAAATTTTATATAAATTTTTTATACTTATTAAAAAACTCTTTCAATTTCTATACAAGTCAATAGATAAAAAAATTAATAAATTAGATCTTAAACAAAGTACTAGGTATTATATTAGTATCCGTCGGATTAATGGGTATATATCAATTTTAAAGTAAAATAAAATAGTAACGCATTATTTTAGTTTTTGTATAAATTTATAGTATTTGTATCGATACCGTTTGATATAAGATTTTAAATTTTTTTTCAAATTTTTACTTATTTTAGTTTTCAAACTAATTTTTAATTTTATTCCCTTGATTATTTTTATTTTTTATTTTTCATAATTACACAATTGACTTTCATTGAAGGCAACTGCACCAAGTGTGCATTCCAAATGTACCCTTCAGTGCAGCTGAATCTAAATAAAGCTTTAGTCTTAAAAATACTTCCAAAGGTCTTTAATCTCCCTCACAAAAGCAAACAAATGTTGCTTTGTCGAAAAAAAATTATATTTCTATTAGATTTTCATTTTTGGTCTTAATTAAAGCTTGTGTCCTTTCCTTGGCTTAGTTTGTTTATAAATTCTTGTAGGTTTGAGATTGTTTTGGCTCTTATATAAATTAAGTTTGAGTGATTTTGATTTAATGGTTGATTTGCAATCTTTTATGATTGGTTAATTTTTTTCTAATGCGTAAACGTAAATAAATTGAATATCCAAGTATGTTAAATGCTTGTTTATTTTTGTGTAAAATTAATTATGACGATATTATCATTTACTTAAATAATTATCATTTGGGATTTGTCATAACTTGGAAATTATTAAAATAAAGCGAAAGGCTAAAAAAATTAATTAATGGGAAACTATCATATAAGAAATTATATAATAGCTTAGGTTAAGTTTCAAACTAAAAAAATTGGTTTAAAGATTTATTAGAGAAACTTTATACATAATGGAATTAAAATACCATTTATGGAATTTGTAAATTTGTATAAAGAGATTCAAATACCATAGTTGAAATAAGTTCTATTAAAATTTATAAAGAGAGATTTGTATTTCTTAATTAGAGAATTCAAATATCTTAGTTCAAATTTTTTCAAATCCATTTATAACAAGCTAATTTTGCTTCTAACTTATTCATACGTTTTTAAAAATTACATTTTCACTTATAAAAGATTGACAATGGCATTTATTAAGTATCAAAAAGTGAAAATTCAATATAAAAACCAATTTGTTAAGTTAGTTGGGTTAAACAATACAATTAAAAAAGCATAACTCACAAAGACACGTATTAAGTATTAAAAGGTGAAACTTCAATATAAAAACAAGTTGGTTAAGTTAGTTAGATTAAACAACACAATTAAAGAGGCACAGCTCATAATTAACTCTCAATAAATAAAGATCAATTCTAACAAAAATAAAATGAAAAATATAACTAGATAAGATATGTCATGTCTTCGTAACTATTTTCTCCTCCCTATAATTCTCAATATAAGAAAGACTATTTTAACACTTAAGTGTTTAATAGTTTGATTTTACTAATGTAAAATAATTTTAAAATCTGCTTCGCTGTATCTTATAACTTTTCGATAAATCTTTATATATACTTATATATGATTATGTAACATAAATATAAATAAAAGTGATATTTACGCTGCATATTAAAGTCAAATACTCTCATATTATGACTTTCAAATTTACACCCACCTATCGAATCTCCCAAAGTCCTAGCACATATCACTCTCTAAAAGGGCTTCACAAGCAATAAAACAACAAAAATAAATCAAAATAAGAAAATGAGCGAAAAACAATTAAAATTTGAGTTTGATAAGAAATTTCTTTCACCGGAGAGTCCAATGTATCACAGGAAACTTCTGTAATATACAATAGTGTCACAAGTTTTTTCTTGTTCCAGTTTGAGCGAAGGAGCATAGACCTTGACCTTATGGAACATTGGAACACTCCATTATAGAATTAAGGGCAAGGATAAAATTGAGAGCTCAACTGACCAATATTTATATTTACCAAAAAGAAAAAAAAATGAATAGAATTGCACCATAATTAAATTGTAATAAAGAAGGGGGGGAAAAAAGACACAAAGAAAAAGAAAGATTCAAAGTAGCTTTCTCCAGGGGTTGGCCGTATCATTTGTCACTGGTAGTCCTGAACAGCAAAGTTTCGACAGAACTTTGTTCCTTCACAACCGAAACAGTCCTCAACAAATCAGGGTGATGATAATCGTTTGTTGTAACGAAAGTGCATGTCGCCATGGCAAACACCCAAAACAGTGAAAAGTACTTAAGAAAACTACACAACTAATCTCTAGTTTATAAGATACATATACAAAATAAAATACTAAAATACATTAGAAAATCCAAAGCCTCTCACCGTACTATATATACGCAGTAAAATTTGTGGTACCTGTCTAATGATGGGTGCAATTATCGGCCTCATCAAAAAGCGGTAACCGGCTAAGCAAAAGTCGGTTACTAACCGTCTTAAATTGATCAAAATTAATTTTAATTAATTTATTTGATTAAATTTAATTAATTTTAATAAAATTTAGTTAGATAAATTAGTTTAAATGGTTTTGTGATTTTTTTATATTTCAAACTGCGTTGATAGAGCAAACCAAATACTTGCTTAAAAATACATGAACATATTTTTACGGGTTAAATATAAATTTGATACTTATAGTTTACACCAATTCTTATGTTAGTATCTAAAGAATTTTTTTGTTAAAGTGGTATTTAAAGTTTTATTTCATCAAACATATTAATACCTGATACTATTACCGTTAGTCAAACACTGACATAGTAATCAATAACCAATGAAACATTGACACTTGATAAAAATATCACATCATAATTGCCATGTCATCATAAAAAAAATTTTAAAAATAAAAGATAAAAAATAAAAATAATGAAATTTGTATGTCGATGTGACAAATAATGAAGTAATATTTTATCGTATGTTAATCTCTTATTGACTGATTGACTGCTAAATTAGTATTTAATTAATGGTAATAGTATCAGGTACATGAAAATTCAGGTACTAATTTCACCAAAAAAAAATTTCAAATACAAAATTAAAAATTAAGTAAAAATACAAGGGCTAAATATGTATTTAACAGTATTTCTATTTATATTAATTATACCTAATCTAATTATCACTACCCAAATTCTAATCATGTTACCCAATTTTATAAACCAAATTTTATAAGCCCAAAACAAAATTCAAACTAACATAACTGAACAAATTGAAATGATTAATTTTAGTTCGATTATTTTAATTTCTTATATACAAATTTGATGGATTTACTTAATTTTTAAAATTTAAAAATCCATCAATTGGATGCTCACCACTAAGTATAATTAATTTAGACTACTGAAACTAATTAAATTTGATCAAATCAGTTATTATTTTTAATTAGAGTCGATTAATTAATTAAGTTAATTGAATCGATTTTTAATTTTTTAAATTCAAAATGAACTGATCAACTTACTCGATCATTTAAAAATATATTTTTAAATATATTATAAAATAATTATATAATAAGTACTTTATTTATATTTTATTATTTTGATGATAAATATTATATTTTAATCCAAAAGTCTTACAACTGAAATTCTTTTATATTTTAATTATCGTTGTGGAGATGTGTATTTTTATTTGTCATGTTTAATAAAATATTATTGAAATTATTGTCCATTAGTTGATTTTGAATGGTTAAAAAGTACTACTCAAAGTTTCCCTTCCTCGGTCAATGATGACAACTTGAAAGGCTTGTTTCTCAAAAAAAGTATACCTTCTTCTCCCTCCCTTTGGTGAGGTCTGACTTTGAGACCCACCGACACTCTCCACACGTGTTACTGACACGATTGGATGCATACGTGGCATATTCCAAGCCGTTCACAAAATCCTTCAGACGTGGTAAAACGTGTGAGCCAGAAAATATTCTAATGCATACGTACTTTGGGTTGGGACGGAGAAACCCATTGGTTTAGCCTAGGCCAGAGTTGATCACTGATCATGGATCAGGCCTTCCTTCAGTTCGTTTTTTTTTTTTCCATTTTATTTAAATTTATCGAGTTGAATTTAAAAATTTAAATTAATATTTATAAATTAAAAAAATAAAATTTTATTTTATATTAATATTTATATAATTTTTGTAATTATAATTTAAATAAATATTTTTATTATTATATAATAATTTCACTCATCTGCTCAAATTATAAAAAATTATGATTAAGATTCTGATAGATAACTTAACTCATGAATAACTCTAATTTAAGCTTGCAAATTTAATTAAGTTTTATTTGTAAAGTTTAAATTTAATTCAAGAAAAAAATTAAATTATTTAATATTATTTAATTAATTTATTTAATTTTAAAATCAATTATTTATAATTAAATTTGAATTAAAATTTATTAATAACAAATTAAATTAAGTTCATGGATCATTTAAATCAAATATTAAAATATTCCAAATCTAACTCACATTGATAATGATAACCCGAGCTTCATTCCACGTTAACTTTAATCGGATTTGAATTTATCAATCCAAACTCATGTAAATTATAAACACAAATATCTCCGCTACACTCCAAACCAGTCGACTGAAGCCGGTTGCTTTTTGCTCTTGTCGGATCGGTTTGACCAAACTCCAAAAGGATATTTAATTTGTTGTTGGCCATCAGCATCGAGGATTTATTTAATTATTTAGACTAGTTTTTAAGTCTTCATTGGGCAATTAGAATTAACGATATTTAATCATTAGATTTTCAAAAAAATTATTCATATTTTAGAAGAAAAAGAAATAATATTGGTATTTTTTTAAAATAAATGAGTAGCTTTAAGAATAAATGGGTAGCCTTTAAAAATGAGTGGTAAATTTTTAAGATGTTAATTTTTTTTTTCAAAAAAATATAATAAAAAATTTAAAAACCATTCATATTCATGTTTTATTGTCTCCATAAATATAAAACTTTTAGCTGGGTTTAGTTTCACAAATCAAATAAATTATTAATTAAAAAATGATAAAAAAATTATAAAATTAAAAATAATATATTACTAGAGTTATATAATGAATTTATTTTATCTTTATTGTAAATTTATCAACTATATTGATATCACTTAATTCGTTACATTAAATTCAATTATTTATTTTATAATAGTATAGATAAATATAAAATTTAAGTCAAAAATCAAGTAACACCAATCTAATAAAAAAATAATAAAAAAATCAAAATATAAAATAAAAACAATATATTTATAGGATATTATTAGTAGTTTAATTAAAAAAAGTGAAAAACCCATTTACATATTCTTTCTTTGTTTAAAAGCCATAGTTACGTCACTTATTGCTTCTCCAATTTTGCGTTTACTTTTAAAAAATCAACTTTAGTGAAATAATAAAGAAAAATTTATACAAACTGGGATATGAGACATCTGCACTCTTTTTCTTGTATTTCATTCATTGAATTTATTTGGATTTCATTAATTGAATTTTTTTTTTTTTAGATAAGTAGTGTTTATTTATCCAAAGTAGCAGTAGAAAGCTACCAAATCAAAACTGAAACTGACTAATCAAAAAGTCTGTACGAAGAAGCAGCTAATCTGTACATCAAATGAATCAGAAAAAGAATATGGGGTTGTTTAGGCCCCAAGCTGTACAAAAAA
>JBBYHM010000027.1:2766642-2795803 GCA_038381775.1 Adansonia rubrostipa
AAAATTTTTTTAAAAAAATTGACGTAAATTATTAAAAATAAAAATAAAAATAAAATAGTCATACTGAATAACATGCAAAAAATGTCCACTGTCTTTTCCGAGAAATGACGGCAAATTTCAAGCCAACGACAACTAGAAGAAGAAAATCACAAAATAATCAGGGAAAAAAAGCATCACCGTTTGCCGGCCAACTAAATAAATCCGAAAGTGCCAACCAAGTATTACTCGATTAGTTCAATATTATTAATAAATTTATAAAAATTATAAATTTAAAAAAATTTAAATATATAATATATTTTTTAAGTGAGTTAATTAGATAAAAGTTAAGATAATTATAAATTGATTAAGAGTATTAAAAAAATTTAAAAGCTCTTTGTCCAGAAAAATTTTTCATGGACATTATATTATAATAATAATATGGATTTTTTTTTTATAAAAGGAATTGTAATAAATCTCATATTTTTTGAATATTAAAAGAGTAGTTATATAAAGTTCTATTTGAATGATCAATAAAATTAATTATCGTAGCTATGATAGTAAAATTAATGATGAGAATTTAAAAGCAATAGTAACGATGATGTGAGACAAAAAATTAAAATTATATTTATATTAAACAATAATTAAAATATATTTTATATTAAGAAATAAATTATTAAATTTATATTTATATTTATATTAAATAACAAAATAAAAATAAAAATTATATTTATATTAAATTATAATTAAAAATTATTAAAATATATTTATATTAAAATTATTTTTATTAATAAATAAAAAATTAATAAATAAATAAAGTGAAAGAGGTAAAAGGAAGGATAATTATTGGGTATACTAATTGTGAAATTTTTTTAATTTTACAAGCAAGATTAAAAGATTATCATATACTTTATTTATTTATTTTTTTAATTTTTAAATATCTAATGTAAACGTGTGAAAACCTTTTAACTCGTAAAATTAATATACTCAACAAATTTTTACTTTACCTGACGCTTGAATAGCAATTTAGTAAGAGGCACTGGTTTTCCCCCGAATAGGGCTTTGAATTGGCCACCTCTATTCTACCCATGATTTGAATCGAATACCAACTTAATATGAGGCAGCCCGAATTTGGACTAAATGCGTGCTCTATAACACTAAACTAAACGGGACGTTAGTAGGTAAAAAACCAAGCCATAAAAGGTATTTTTAAAAGAATGGATAGCTTTTTCTAAGAAATATGTATTTTTATTTTTAAAAAATTAAAAGAAATTAATATTCAATTTCGTTTTTTGAATATTAAATTATTTGATTATTTTTTAAATTCAATAAAATTACTTGATTAATGATATCAAATTTAATTAATTTTTTTTATAAATGGTATTTATATAGGTGAATGAAATTGCTGCCCTTGATGATCAAAGAAAACTATTTACTCCATAATTTCTAATTGGCTCTGCCACCAACATTAAGGCCCCAGCGTCTGACAAGCTCGACATTCGTTTTAATATATTAAATGTGATTTTGTTTAATTTCATAAATATAATTAAAAAAATAATTATATATATTTATTTTTTAATTAATTTGTTTAATATACTCTAAAAGATAATAATGTATCTTCTATTTACTATATTTGTTATTTGTAAAAGTTTAAAAATTTCCTTGGCTTGGCTTGTATAAAATAATTTCTAAATTCTAGCCAAAAAATAAAAAATAAAAGAAAAATTTATAAAAGAAAAACATTTCCATGCTTTATCAATTATTATTAATGAAATACTATATCAATACTATTATGCTATTAAGCCACTTAAATACAAATTTTTTACATGTGAATTTGATTTTTATTTTTATTTTTTTGATAATGAACCAAAGGAAAATATCAATAAAATAAAGAAACTGGAAATGGGATTAGAGCTTGATGAATAATTCATAACATATGCTTTAAAAAATTAATAAAACACGAATTATAATATTTTTATTTTCATTTGAAGTTTTATGGTAGGGGTGTGTCTCTATACGTCGGATTGAGTTAGAATTAAAAAAATTATTTGTTTGGATTTAAATTCGAATTTGGTTTATTTGATTAAAAACTAGTTTTATTTTTAAATTATATTAAATATTTTTACACTTTTACAATTAAATTTAAATAAAAATTTATTTAATAATATTTCAATCAAATTAATCTAGACTATTAATAATTTATCTGAACCTAATTAGAAGTTGAGGTGTTCATGGACTGAGCCATGACTTTAAAAAATCTTAAATTTTTTATCTAAGTTTATTTTTTATCGAACCTGCTCATATTACTCATATTTATTATTTATGAGTAATAAAAATTTAAAAAATTAATTTATATTAATATTTACAATTTTATAATTAAATTAAAATAAAAATATTTTTTAATTATTAAATATTAATTCAATATGTAACCATCTAAATTTATAAAAATTTATCTAAAAGTCTAACAAAAAAAAAAATAGCACCTATCGAGTAAACGGATAACCTGACTCGTGAAAACGACAATCGACCCGTTTATTTCCATGGTCCAGAAATAATAGGCATTGCCATACAAAATCAGAACGAAATTTGCACCGTCTCTAGAAAACAATGGAAGAGGCGAGAAAAAAGCCACCCAGCGAGGCTCAAGTAAATGAGACCAACAACAAAAAGAGAAAGCTCTCAGCCGCCGACGATGAGGATTTCCGGGAGTCCTACTTCAAAATCCGTGTTCTTGTCCGACGGCTTCGACCCCATTTTATGCAGGTAATGATATATACTTACAATCATCATTTGTGGGTCGAAAGGACTTTCTTGTTTGATTTGGTTCCTTCTATTTCGGGTTTTTGCACATGCTTGGTTGGTTTCTTATTGGAATTTAATGATCTTTTTGAGTGGTTTTCAGTGGATTCTCGTAGCCTTTTTGTTTTCTTTTGTGGGTTTAATCTGTTTAGGATTCCTTTTTGTCTCTTCGTTGTTTCTTGTTGAGCAAGTCGGGTTTCCATGGAGAAAAAATATTGATTTTAGGAGCCTTTTTTGATTGTATGAAAATCTATGTAACAGACAAGACGACACAACGGGATCAAAAGGTTGCCTCTTGAAGAGTCAATTCATGTTTATATTTTAGATACTTGCATATATATATATATGTATATATATATATATATATTTTTTTTTGGATGTATGTAAAGTGATACAGGACCATGAGCTGTTAATTTGCAAATTTTGAATTAGTAGATTTATTAGATTTTTCATTTTGATGTACTTATTTTCGTTTTCAACAATTCATTTAAGAATGGATCGAGGAAAAACTTATGAATCTATCAGCTACAGAAAAATACTTTATGATACTCAATATGAGAATGAGACCTTATCACTCATCATGGTATTCTTCGTCTCCTTGTTACTTTATTGAAGATGTTGTTGACTGTGAACCAGTATTAGGTTATTTTACACAGAGGTATGGAAAATTGAGCCAAGTAAGACGCATAAAACAAAAGTGCCATTTTTCCTAGAGTTGATCATATGCAAAGTGTTTTACTGTTCCTTGATAACATGGAAATGTTTATAAGGATTGTTGTTTGTCCATATTTATGACTTTTTCCTGGAAACATGTTTTTGAAATCCAGACAGTTACATTCTAGGATTCAATTTGGAGAGGCCAATTATTGATTCCTAGTTTAGTTTCAGTCCTCATATTATGATTTTTGTTTTATATTTGATAGAAGTGCTAAATGTTTTGGAGCATAATGAAGTTCTTTCTAGTAGCTTAGACCAATGACCCTTGCCTTGATTGAAATTGATAACCAACAGGCTACGTAGAGACAATCGGAAAAATGGCAGGCATCATGAACGTCTTTATCCCTGTGGTCCATTGATTTCGAGATCTTAATCGGATATAGAACAATTAAAAAACAAGGAAAAGAAGAAGGTCATATTTTTCATGTCCAGAGGCCGCCCTCGGACCACTGAGAAAGATTATTGCTATTAATATTGACTGCATTTCATGAGTTGGCATCTATGTTACTGGGATTTAGATGTGAGTGTCCGACACGGATATGTTCAATTTTTCTTCCTAATATTTCTGTGTATTTGGGGGGTTCTTAGAGGATGATATCTCCGTATCCAGGTTTAAATATGTGTTGGACACGGATACTTCAACAAAAATAAAGAGTCGGAGCAAACGTAGGTTGGCATCCCCTGCTTTAGTTTTCCTATGCCTCCACCATGTTGAGCGGACTTCCCTGGACCTTTACTATCTATATCACTATATTGTCTTTAAATTCTATTAGTTATTGCATGAAAAATTTATCAATGTGCAACTGTTAAATCAAAAGTAATTTTCATTTGCTGGAAATATCATGGCACCTCTTAATTCCTTCTAGTTTATGCAAGCAGCTCTTTATTTTAGTGGCTAAATAGCTTGTAATATAGTTTCTGTCGGGTGATGACTACATTGAATATGATATATTGAAGAGATAAGCACTGATTTGTTAATTCGTTTACCATTTTTCATATAGGTTCTTCAGACACCTGACTTCAGAAATTGCAAAGCAGCTCTTGAAATTCAAAAAAGTGAGTTCTTTAGGTTATATTAAATCAAGTTTCTAGTATGGCACTTAAAACACAGTTTTATTTTTCTGGCCAACTTTCTTCGAGGTGTATATTCTTGCTAGTTATATTACTTGGATTCAGGTGAGAGTGTTGGATACAGTTATATGTCTGACCCCTATATCCGACATTGGTATGTTCAATTTTTCTATATTTTTCCATGTAGTTGGAGAGCTGTATCTCTATAGCCATATCCAAATATGTGTCGGAAAAGGGTACTTAAAGAAGAATGAAGAGTCGGAGCAACATAGCTTGCCAGTGTTTGGCTCCCTTTCTATAGGCTGAACATGAGCTAATCTTGTCAAAAAATTCTGGGAAAACCTTCCAAGAATTCCGCTATAGACAAATTATTTTTCATCAAGCTAGTTGGAACCTGATAATCTATGTGGCAACTGAAAGCTGCTGCTGGCTGAGCATCTTAATAGTATCACTCCGATCTTCAATTAAAAATGGAAGATAGATAAGATTACTGATATTGACATACCTACACTCATGCTTCTCTCATAGTAAGGCATAAGAAGCTTAGTGAACAGTTTCAAATTTATATTATATATGGTAATAGTACATCCAATATGTCCTTTGCAGACTTGAAGCTTGTTTTGGATTTATACAAACAGATGATAGTGGAGACAGATCCATCTTTATCCGGTGAAAATGTTGCTGGAGAACAAGCCCCTGTCAAAGTCCAAAAGGGAAAAGATGCTGAGCTGCTAAAAACTGATGATTATGTAGAAAAATCAACAGATATAAAGCATCGGATGCCTTCGGAGTGGAAGCTAAACGATGACCAATTTCGTGGTAGCTATATTGTGGGTGGATCGGCCTTTGGTTCAAATTTCATCACTTATGGCTGCAGCAAACCGTTTTACTATGGGCCAACAAAGGAGTCATATCTAAGTAGGCAAATGAAGTCATAAATGGTGGTCTGTGCTGTGAACACCATGAACCCCGTCCTGTCGATGATAAGCCATCTTGATGTACAGCAAAAATTTTGCAATGAGATAGTCTTGTTGGAGTGGACATGAAAAATCTGAAAACAATCCTCCGCTCGTTATATCTTTTGAAATTTTGATTACAACTTAGAAGAGACTACTTATAGTATAGAAACTAGAAACTGAACGGATGGAGTGCGTTATGGTTTACTGAGATGAATGGAAATTTTATTACTGCAGATTTCTTTTCAATCTGTGCTTTTCTCTGAGATTTTTGCCTAGCAAATTGTTATACCCCTTTTAAGTTTAGGATCCCATTTTTCTTTACCCACTGTTATAGCAATGTAAGGGTTAATTCTCTTTTATGAGCCACCATGAACCCGGTTAGTTAAAATGATTTTGATTTGCCCCTAAATTACCTTTTATCTTTTTCTAAAAAAAAATTCACTAGGTTGTTTATATTTCAACTTTTTGAAAGTTTCTTCCTATTTCATTGCCGCCTACTATTCATGCTTCAATGGCAATTAGATTAGACAATTCTTACATTCTTATAGTGTATATGTATGTACATGTTATTTGCAAGTATCGAATCTTATTTTATATAATATTTTTTTTCGTATCGTATAATCATTATATATTCAAAATTTTCGGATTACTAACAAAATAATCATAATTTTTCACCGTATTCAGTTATTACGAAAACTGATTCTTTGTAACCAAAGCGTGAAACTTAGACACTTCCATGTTAATTCTTTTTGTAATTGATTGCCTCTTTCTCGTTTTTCATGGTTTAGGGCAGTTGCATGCAAAGCCAATGTGATATCTGATGGATAACAATGGATTACGAAAGAACAGTTGTATTTTATAAACCATTGCAGAACGAATTCCACTTCGAGTTCATTCAATCGAAAGTACCCCTATGAACTCGTTCTTTCAAATTAAAGGGGGAAAAAAATTCTATATCATTCTAAAAACCCCAAGTGCTTTTCTGAACATTTCCCTACAGGCCTAAATGGAACGAAAAATTAATAGACTGAGAAACGGTCGAACAGCACATTCCTTCATTACTCAAAGAAATGGCAGGCAGCGGTTGCTTCAGAATTCTCTCTCAGAAGTCATGGAAAAGCATGATGGCGTCGTCAAGCTTCATCAGTGACGATTCCAATAGTAACCGGACTTTTCTTAGCCGGTTAACTCGTTTATCTTGTGGGATATTCAAAAACTGGAAAATTCACCAATAGTATGTTATTAGTATGATATATATAGAATTTTTTCTGCTGGAAATTTGCTGTCCAAGGCAATTGGCAATTTAACAAGACATGAAAGAGGCTTTCAAAAATCGAGGGACATTTCCAACGGTAAGAATATGCTAAATCAAGAAGGTATACTGCTATGTTTCTGCAAAGGAAACGAGAAGATTAGTTTGAGAGCGTAAACAAACCTCCTTTTCCTGTTCCAACTCGAACGCCACTCGTTGGCTCAAATTCAAGGCAGCATGGAACATCTCATCTAGTACATGCTCATGGAGAGTGTTCTTGTTCACTTTCCACAACAGGAACTGTGATTGTCTAACTCCTGTTAGGTGTAACTTCTGCAGGGAGAAATAAGCACATTTGTGATATAAATGAAGTTAAGCCTGTTTAAACATTGTCAAAAAGCACCTCGCGAACAGCTTTTCTCCCCACTTTTTCCTGGATGACTTGCAGAACACCAAAGTGCCTAACCAATTGATAATGTAAAGACACTTCACTTCCACAATTAACCATTTAACTTCTTTATTACCGAAAAATTACATATGCACCAATGCATTGCCCAAGATAAACATCAATCTGTGAAAAACATAGCTTCAATCTTATTGGTGCTTAAATATATGAGTACCTTGCATATAAAAGCTGTTTTACAATTGAATAGTATTAATTCTAGGATTATTATCAGATACACTAACAGCTGTGTTTTTTAAGTCCACATACGGGGATTAAAAAACTGTCACACGTCTTATTTATTTATTATTTATTTTTTTAAACATATACCAAGGACATGCAGTAGTTTTTAAACTACCTGCTTAACTATTGCTTGCAATCATTTATAAGATGCATTCCAAGTTATTTAGTTTTAAATGGTGGAATTTTAAAACTATTCCAAATTCTGATGAAAGACCATCAGACTTTAAATTGACTTCATGAAGTTGAACCTTTGATTAGTTTTGAATTTCAGATAAATAAGTGTATAGTATTTATTTTATTCCAAACAACAAACTTAATTTAAATGCATCCAATATAATAACTTTAAAGCAATTTGTGGCAACAGTTAAGAGGTGTCAGAAAACATATATAGTCACTTTGATATGTTTGTTCATGGGACAGATAAAGAAAAGGGTTTGTACCTCCATTTGCAAATAATCATCCTTCCACAGTTTATAAAGAATTCTTGGTGTGTCCTTCTTTTCAACAAATGTGGCATCTGCAACCTACAAAATGAAACAACAAGGTTTTATCACGCTGAGTAGTTTACTTTGTGAGAGTGAAGTCCCATCACGCACCACTTTTGAATCATAAGGGACTGTTTGCAGGTCTTCCGCAGTGGGTGGAAAGAAAACAGTGTTCTCATATTATTTAAAATTTTATGAAGTTTATCATTTAACATTAATTTCTTATATAGAGTAACGCAGGAAGTTAAAGAAATTTCTCTACTTTGAGCTTTGAAGAACTTTGAAGGTCATTTAATCTCAGCTTTTTAAGGTAAATCCTTTTTAAATCCTTAATTTTGCTCCTTAGTTGTTTTGTGCCATCTAAATTTCTCCTCTTCAGGTGAAACAGATATCTCATATGGCATTTTGTTGTTTGGTTAAGGAACTAGTTTTATATGGCAGCGACCATGGAGGTAGTGCCCCCTTGTTGTATTCGAATCTAATGAATGAAGATTTGTCTTTATAATTTTGTAGGACTTTAACAATTGAAGATTTAACAGCAGGATGTTCTCAGTTTTTATGTAGGATTTCTTAATTTCGTTTTTATATGGGATATTCTAATTAAGAGCTTTTAGACTTCTATGACTATGTAACTTTTAATTTTGGACTTCTATGATCATTGAATTTTTAATTGCTAATTCACTATTGCTAGCATATATATGTTATAGATTAATAATAACTCGTTCGTTTAAATTAGTTTAGATATGTTTGTTTGTCGTTCATGAACTTTTTTTTTCCCGGAAATATGTTCAATTATATTTTCATAAAAAAGTTCATTTAACAGAAAATTTTCGTTTAATGTTTATGAACAAGTTCATTTGACCTAAACTTAGCTTGTTTAAATCCAATTTTTTAAACTAGCCAAGCTCGAAGACTACCCTAAAAATCCTTAACAAACACAAGCCAATTTCAAACGGGGTTGAACAACCATGAACATAGGTCTGTTCTGCTTGTTCAAGCTCAGCTTGTTTACAGCCCTAAAAACAAACAAATCCTGTGCAGTAATAAGATTCCAAAAACATTCTTAAAACCACTGCTATATATCTCGAATAGCAATGGCAAAAGTCTACAGTG
The DNA here is from genome assembly GCA_038381775.1 of Adansonia rubrostipa. Taxonomy (NCBI): domain Eukaryota; kingdom Viridiplantae; phylum Streptophyta; class Magnoliopsida; order Malvales; family Malvaceae; genus Adansonia; species Adansonia rubrostipa. Next base: position 2,775,700 of record JBBYHM010000027.1, read on the forward strand.
TTATCTCTGTTAAAGGATTGTTACCTTATCAGTCTCAAGCAGGCGACCACTGTTCGACAGCAACCGGAACATTCTATATGCATCCCTTCCATATCTTTTCAACACAATAGATTCCACCTGCAATAGAAGACAAAGTTAAAGGCCATCTAGCTGAATGGAGCATGAGCAACTCAAATACTTTAACCAAGATTGAAATCAGAAAGACCTCCTCATTCTGAGCTAGTTCAATTATTTTCATGAAATCTGTACAAGAAACAACAATGTGTCACCAGAAATATTAACTGATCAGCCAAAACAAAGATAGACTGAGCAAAAAGGTATACAAACCAATACTGTATGACTCATTGGCTGCTTTTACAAAGGGTGGACAACTCAACTGAACAAGGGCGGCTCTAACACGATCAAAGGTTATATTACGACCTTCTTCACTCTTTATCACCTCTTCATAAATGGCATTCAGCGACAGTGGGACTGTAAAAAGAATCTAGGACTGTAATTGCAAGTTATAAATCTCTATCAATGGCAGAATAACTCACGTTCTTTCACGGATACTGTATTAGATCCATATTTCCATCACAGAAATTGAAAATTATATTTTAATGACTTTGGCAGCAAAAGAAATGCATAATTCTAGGTGTTCAAATCAAAGATAATATCATAGATGATCTGACCTGAATTCTCTATTTTTACTTTCTTCTCTGCACTTCTAGTTGCTTCCAGCATTGCACCTAAGACAATAACAGCTCCATCATCCAGGCGTGCCCTCACATTCTCAATGCAAGCCTAGAAATTACACAGAATTTGACATTCATTCAATAAGAATAGACAAGAACATATTCAAAAATCATAGATTAATGAAGTATAAGCAAGGTTTCATCTTGCATCCAAACTCATTAGCTCTGTTATTGGTAAGGACAGTAATGAAAGAAATAGAGAGGAAAACGATAAATTTAAGGGACAGTTCATTGGACCCTTGAAGTTCAGATCATTTCTTCTTCACCACCTCGAGCTTTTCTGTTTTTCTAAGGAGTCCGTGAAGGGAAAAAAAAAAGAACAAAAGCAACTAAGGAATGACCTTTTTTAATTGTTTTGTCCATCAAAAGGCAATGGCATGCTAATTTACAAACTTTAGACAGATTAATGAGATCTCTAAAAATCAGGTCATCTATATGCGACATTTTGCAGTCAATTTTTGTGAACATATTGTTATTGGCTTTTATAAGGGGACACAGAGTCTATTACATCAAAAGATAATTGCTCCCTAAAAGAGTTTTGACCTGAAAGAATCTAGAAAGAGCAAAAATACCCTAAATAAAACATGATTCTCCGGAGTAAGGCAATGGAGCTAGAATGTCTTTCACGAACATGCATGAAAAGCGATACATAGCAACCTTTGGCCAATTCCTATTATCAGAACTTTATAAGTAACAATAGGATATGCATGATTAGCATGAAGCATATTATTCCTCGAGTGATAAAAAAATGTTAAAAATACTTTCTTTTGTCATGTTCAAAGTGCAATTCAAATAACAAATTATTAGGTAAAATGACCTTGTGCCTAAGACGTCGTATAAATTCCTCGAAATTAGCACGCCAAAGAACTACTTGTTCTTCTGTAGTCCCACATTCCGTCTCTGACTCTAAAGCATCACGCTTGCGCTATAAGAGATGGGGAAATTCCAAGTTAGCATATGAAAAAAATCTAGTCACTTCAAATGATATGTCTTATGCCAACCTTCTCGCCAAGTGACATGCTAGAGGAATTGCTCTCATCCTTCCCTCCATCAGCAGCAAGTTCAGTTTGTGTTACAAGCAAAAATCTTAAGGCTTCAGATGGTGCGGCAGCTTCCATAACACGTTGCTCTAACGTTTCTTTTTCTTCAAGTATCTGCAAGTATATATTGAAGAAAGTTTCCAAGTTTTGCTTGAAAGCAATCACCAACTAACTTGACATGAATCAACAAATACCTTCGCAGACTTAGAAGCTCGTTTCCTTGCAGCAGCTTCTTCTTTAGTTGGGTTTGTGAGAACTGCCTCAGAGCCAGGGCATCGTTCAATAAAATGAGCATTCAGTAACTTAACAAAGGCTTCTTGTACAGCATCTAAAATTACATCATCTCCTGGAATTAATATAACATTATATTAAATGGATATGAATTACTTCATATATAGGCATATCAATCACTTATCTCAGATGCACTATCTAATCAATCCCTAGTTCCTTTCAACCAAATGAGTAATATCTGCATATATCCAATAAATGGAAAGAAAACAGGGAATTCTGAAAGAGTTACCTTCATTTTGACCCGACTTTGCTCGATCAGACATTTGTTTGAGGGTAAGCCTCCCATGCAGAAGCAAAGCCTCCAGAAGTTCAACACACTACAAAACAATGCACAAGATTTAATAAAGTTTTAAAGAATCTATATTTATTTAGGCTCCATTTGATAGATGCTTTTTCTATTTCCTTTTTGTTTTCTATTTTTTTTGCAAAAAAAAAAAAAAGCATCAACAAAAAGGAGCTTTAATCTTATTTTTACAATGTTAGTAGTAATGAAGAGTTTACTTGTTTATCAAGTTTCTGGGAAACAATAGTCAAGAATTTGGGAAATCTCCAACGATGGATTATGTTATCAAACAAAGCTATGTACTGAGTGTTAACTTTTGCTCCATCTCCATAATCACCTACATGTTCCATTGCAGATTATTTCAAACAATCAAATTCTAACAAAGGCAGAAGATTACCGAATTAAAATCAATTCTGAGATCTAAAAGTACCTGCAATCCCCATTACCCACTTAACCCAGACAAAAGGGACTAAACCTAAACCCTTTTTTTCCCATATTCTTAGCAGCCAAACAGAGAATACATAATGAAAGGGGGAAAAAAAGTATAAAATTGAAATAAAGAAGAATGGAAGAACCGGATTGTTCGAGAATAAAAGCTTGAACGCAATTGTGTTGAATCAAGACAAGCAAGCTGTTCTTGACTTGAGATGAAGTGAGCTCCGTGAACCGGACTATGGCTTGGAGATTTAGCGGTCCTTTTCGGAGAAGGCACTCACAAACTCTCTGTACAATCAGAGCAATAAAATCAAACTTTATACTCAAAATTCCATCACTGTTGTTATCAGAAAATTTTATATGAATGCATAAATAAATAAATAAATATATAAATAAAGATTAAAAAAATCTATACAATTGTAGTATAAATTGAATGATGAGGGAAGAGTTAGATTTATTTACGGCCACGAGATCGCCGAAGTGATTGGTTATTAGATTGACGGCGTATTTGATGCCGTACTGAGTTACCATCGCTCGCAATTTGTTTTTCGTTTGTTTGCTTTGCACTGACGAAGAGGAGGAGGTTGACAACAAGGTTGACTAGGGTATAGGGTTTTAATTTAATACAATAAAATTGGCCAATTTCGATGGTGAACTCACGAGGGTCCATAGCTCAGTGGTAGAGCATTTGACTGCAGATCAAGAGGTCACCGGTTCGAACCCGGTTGGGCCCTTGAATTAAAGGTTTTTTAGTCTTTTTGGGCTGTTATATATTAAATTATTTTGGGCGAGTTGACACTATAAGTTTATTTTTGTTTGGGCTCAGTGATGGCAGTAAACGGCACCGTTTTATATTAATTAATTCAGGGAGACAGACTAAATTCGTATCTACATGGGCTTTGAACTTGGCTCGCAGCCGCTACCATAAGCCTGCTTTAAATGCTCAGAACTTAGAGATAAGAAAAGGGAAGTGTGCGTTTGGTTTTACAAAATATTTTTTATTTTCATTTTCTAATTTATTAAAAATGTGTTTAGTAAATGAAACTGAAAATTTATTTTTAAAAAAATAAAAAGGGAAAATCTGTTTGTTGTTGGGGTGTTGTGTTTATAAAATAGAGAAGGAAAATATGTGGTTGACCTCCTGAAGCATACACTAAGGATTCATACTTCATAGGTTCCATAAAAGAAAGATTTTTTATCCAATCAAGTATGGGCACGTGGAAAGTAATAAAACTATTCTCCTGCAGTTAAAGACTTAAAATTTTTCACTATTGCTTTTGGTCAGAGTCAAAACCCGTGCTGCAGACATAAATCGTTGGCGACAATAACCATTGTGGTGTTTCCATCTTTTCTTTGTTTTCTGGGGAATTCTTTCGAATATACTGTAAACAACCTTTTTTCTTTTTTTTTTAAAAATTCTCAAAACTGACTCTGTTTTCATCTTCATTTTTCTTTAAAAAATATCTTCTCAGAACATCTATCAAACATTTATTCTCTTTTTGTTAATTTATTTTTCATGAAAATAAAAATAAAAATAAAAAAATACTTTGTTTTTTTTTTTAAATCAAACCCACCCGAAATTTCTAATCCTTTATGTTTTATAAATAATTATTTTGTTAGAAAGAAACCACGTGTAACAGGGTATCATTCATAATTTTTTTTTTATATATATTACTCCATTGTTTTATCTTAAGATGTGCAAATAAATTGCTTTCCTTTTCCAGGAAATGTTCGTATAAAAATTACTAGATTTTCTCTTTTTTTTTTTTTTTAAAGACATTACCCTACATATTATAGTCCAATGAGTAAGGAGAGGAATTTCATTCGTTTGTTAGTTGGGTCGATTCTTGTAAAAATCAATTCCACCGTGCCTTTAGCAAAAACGTTTTTTCTTTTTTTTTTTTTTTTTCTCTTGGCCAAATTAAAAGATAGAGGTAACGGAAAGTGAAAACTTCACTTATTATTTCACCTAAATATTAAAGTGAAATTAATTTGCAATGTCAAAACAAGACCCCGCACCCCACCCCTCGTAATAACATCAATCAATCAATCAATATATCAATATCAATACCCATTCATTAAAGTTGTCCATAAACAGTGATAATTTTCAATTTAGATACGAAACTGATCAAATGAGTTGGTAATTGATTGCCACATGATTTGTTTATTTTTTATTTTTTAAATTTTGGTTGAGAAGCAGAGAATTTTAATCAATAAAAGTATACCAATTACAAATGCAAATGCAAATGCATTTAAGATAAAGTCATATATTTTATAGGTGATAATTTTAATATATTTATTAATTTTAATTTTAATTTTATATATTATTTGAATTGTCGTTATAATTAAGAAAATATTATATATATACATACAAACTTATCTAATATACTTATTTCACACGCCTAATATAAAAGTTTTTAAATTTCTATCACATGTCCTATTAAAAATTTAGTACTTTCCCTTTAAATCCCTAAAATAAGTAACTAGTATCCGAAATTAGTATATTAGATAATTATATACGTGCAGCACCATCCATATTATTATATTCTTATTGGCATGTATTAAGATGCAATAAAATAAATACATAAAATTTAAAGCAAATTATTTTGCAACAAAAAGTGGGTAAAAATATTAGTATAAATAATACTTAATTAACTTAATTAGTTCATGCAGTTATCTTTAAGAGATAACATTCAATAAGTTTTATGTTCGAATCCTATAATCTACATATTTTTCTAATTTTCTTATCTTTAAATTACGATCTTTTTTATACTAAAAAAATTAAATTAAAATTCAAAGGTTTTATTTTACGTGAGTGGTTAGCGGCTTTCAATTTTCAACCTTAAAATTAATAAAAATAAAAGAATTTTCATTTGGGAAGAGATGGAATTAGGAGTACAGTTTTTTCTAAAGGTAAGATTATCTGTTTTATTTGGTAATTTGTTTTAATTAGATTAGATTTTAAATAAAATATTTTAAATTTAAATTTGCTCAATTTCAAATATTATTTAATAATATTTTTAAAATTTTAATTATAAAATATATAATTATTAATATAAAATAATTATATATATTTTAAATAATAAAATAATTTTTTAATACCCATGAAACTAATGCAAATAAATTTTCCATCAATAACTCCAATTAGCCTCTAATATTACAGTTCAAACTTATAAGCAGCAAAGCATCGTATAATAGGGTTTCTAGAAACTGTATGTAGCACGGCGGTCCAATATTTCAGCTTTGACTCGGCATGCGGAGACTAGTTCTTGATTTCTCTCCCTCTCTCTCTCAGTTGTTACCTACTGTTACAAAAGCTGCTGATCGCCATTTATTACTCTCTCACAGAAATTATAATGGAACCAGATCCTTATTACCGATCGACGTGAAATGTGAAATAAAAGGAAAAAGGAAATAAAAAGAAGAAAAGTTTTGATCATCAAAGTGGACAACCTAATAATAAATTCAGGGAAAAAGGAACAAATAATGAGGAACTTTTGCCATTAAAAAGGCAGAACAAAGAGACCCCAAAGGTAAGGGATCGAGGGAACACATCGCTGTGAGTGCATCAGAGGAAGATCATGCGGGACATGTGCGAAGTGGTGTGGCGGGGATTTGACTGTGGATGTGAGTTTGATGTGCCCTCAAATGTTGGCTCTGCTCGCAGCTTTGAATCTTTGACCTGATCACCATCGCCACCATCAGGGTTGGCCATCAGGGTTGGCAATGGTGAGGGACAGGGTGGTTTTTTTTTTTTTTTTTCTTACCCCGCATCCAGATTTGATCTTCATTTACATTTATTTGCAATCTGCTCTTAACTCGTAGTTAAGATTTTCGTAATTAAAATTTTAGTCTGCTACCTCGAGTTCAACTCGTCACGAATCTTTACTTCATGCTTTATAGTATATTAATTTTTACAAAAATAAATTAATTATATATGATAAAATTTTATAAAAATTGAAAACTTTTAACTAAAATATATTAAAGCTAAAATATAAAATTAAAAGAGGGATATTTTAATAAATACTCTAATTCAGGTGAATTTTATTTAAAATCGTATCTTACCTCAACCCAAAACTTTCTCTTAAAAAAAAAAAATCAGTCTACCATACCTCCGAACTTGATTTTCAAAAACAATCCACCCTTGAAGAATTAGGTCAGAACCTGATGATTCGAGCTATTCGGTCGACCTTAGTTAGCCTCCACCACCCCACCAAGCAACCCAGCCAGCAGTGGATGCAACTCACATGAGAATTCATTTTTGTGCGTGCGCGTGGAACTCTTCTATTTTACCCTAAAGTACCTTTTTCACCAATTTCTTTCCGATCATTGGACCCCCAAAATTTTTTCTCCTTTCTGCTTGTGATTGGAAACGGAAAGGCTTGCCATTTTTTTCTTCCCCTGCTTTTCTCTTGGTGGCCGCACCTTTCGTTTATTACTGGTTCTAACTAATTAATAACATTTTTCCCTGGGACAGTACTGCATCCTGTCACCAAGTTACTTGTCAAGTTTATTCATCGATTATGAAATCTCTAAATATATAAGTAATTATGTTATTTAGAATTTTAATTTTTTTAAATATATGTTTGATAAATATTTAAATATAAATATAAAAATATTATTTTTAAATATAAAAAATATTTTAAAAATTTATAATATTTATGTTGATACATATTTATATTCACTATTTACTTTTAAATTTAGATAACTTAGATCTAACTACGCTGCTAACGAATAAACAAATACACGATGGGTTCGGAGCGGTTTACTGCATTTTCTTTTATTATGGTTATTCCTTAGCAAATACTAATACGGCTTGTGTGCATGATCCGAGGCTACAACTGTTTAATCCGTTCTCGTGACTCTTGACGACAAATTTTGGGCTAGGTATTTATAGAATCGTCCTGCCTAGCCTATCTTTCTTCTTTTTGGTTAGCAAGTAATCAGCGGGTATACCATAGTTTTTTTTTTTTTTTTTTTAAATCACTTAAATGTAAACTTTTCGACGACATGATTGAGAATGAAAGCCTACTGTCCACACTAAAATGTTTCTAAAAGTTGTATGACGTCAGTGACTCATTGGATATACTTAATTTGTTAGCAGAGCTCTTACTAACCATTAGTTGATATCAAATAATACAGCTCTATAAAAAAAATTTAAAATTGTAAGGATGGCAAAATTTGATCGGATCGTATGTTTCCATCGCTTGAAAAATGTGAAAAGGGATTGGACGGTAAATAAGAAAATAAAACCGAAGTATATATCTTGGAGAAAGTTGCTATCATATTGATGGACCCCCCTTATATTGCCTAACTGATGAGGCCAAACCTGTTAAATGAAATGCGAAGATCAGCTGAGATTTATCTCAGTGAGCAATCTGGCAATTGTTTATGGCCTTCGACATAGGGCGTAAAAAGGATATTTGTGCCCATAAGTTATTTAAATGTGATTCAGTTATTGTGAGATTGAACTTGAGCTTAAAAAATTTATTGAGTGAACTAAGTTCAAATATCTTAATAGTTAAGTAGCTTGTTGGTTTAATTGAGTTTTTTATTTTTAATTAGGATTAATAAAATATATTCTTAAAACTGAAACACAAAAAATTGAATTTGAAATCAAATATGAGAATTAAGCTCATTTTTATTAAATAAATAAGCTTATTCGAATGTGCTCGAGTCATTCAATTTTTATCTTGAATTATACTAGAGCTTCAAAAACAAAACTCGTTTGAATTTGAACAAAATTTCAACTTAAAAGTTTAGAGTTAAATTCAAACTTAGAATTTCTTACTCCTTAGATTCGACTTGGCTCGATTATCCCAGCTTGGATACGCGTCGACTCCATGCAAAATTGAGTTTTTTGCTGAAAGGAAAGGGGTGAAGTCATTATGTGATGGACTTGGTGCACATATTCTTCTTCCCAACAACATTAGCTGTTTGATTGCTACTCTTACATGCCTTAAAAAAAAAAAAAAACTGCTGAATCTCACCATCTTGTCTGTCCTTAACATCACTCGCATTGCGTGCATGCCCTTCCTAGTTCTTTTGCTTATTAGCTTTGTGCATGTGCATGTGCCATGATCTAGCTGTCTAGATGATAAAGGTATAATGGGCATGTGAAAAAAGACTATTTATTGATTGCGAAAGAAAGTCGGAGCGGCGAAAGAGAGGGGGAATTTAAATGTAGTGTTTTGACACAAAAAATATGCAAAGGTAGCGTGTTGCTTACTAGCCTTTCTTACTACATTGGAAGTCAATGCTAAGACTACTTGTCCCTTTTTTTTGGGGGGGTGGTGGGGGTGTATGCCTAGAGTTAGAATAAGCAACACTTTATGATGAATTAATTAATTAATTAATCAGTAATTTTTTTAAAAAAAGGTCCAATAGTGTTTGAGAATAGTGATTTTTTGCAGGTCACATTTCAAGAGCTTTTGTTTTTTCTTCTATTTAGAGGTAGTTATCTTCTTTTATAAAATATATATATATATATATATATATATATACACACTAAAATTTATCACACTATACGTGAATAAAGAGAACTTTATAAACATTATTATATTTAAAAAAAAGGTTAAAATTGAAAAAAAAAAAGAAAAAAGAAAATAGCTTTCAAATGAATAGTTTTTTACAGTTATTTCCAATTCAATAAGTAATTTTATAATAGTATTAGATTATATCACACCCATTTTGTTGTGGGAGAAAAAAATATATGTAAAATATATATAAGTAGTTCTTACTTAATGGAATAGTAGTTTTTCAAGAAAATAATAAGTTTTTAAAAAGTGGTAGCTTTTTAAGAAATAAGAGTATGGCAGTTTTTCTAAAAAATGGTAGTGGGTAAAAAAATGGTATTTAAAAAAAAATTAAATTATATAAAATAATCAAAAGACATAAATATTATTATAATATTATTATATAATTTATAAAAAAAAAATTATTATTTTTTAACTGAGTTATTGTCGCTTAATTTAGTGATACCAAATTCAGCCAGTGACTTTATTAATAATATAGATATATATTAATAGAATAGATATATGTATTTATTTAGACTATAAGTAAAAGTTGTGATAACAAATAACTTTTAATATATTACATAATTCATTTAACGAAATAACAATAAATAAAGAAAATAATAATGTATTAAACGACGTTGTTTATTGATTTAATTAACAATTAATAGAAAAACTTTTAAATTCTAATAATTGAGATATATGCTTTAAGAGATATATATATATATATATATATATATATATATGTATATACCCAAATGCCAGAATTTTGTTCTCTACAAGAAAAGTTTTTATTTTACGGAATTGTTTTGATGAATTTCTAACAAAAAATTGCAAAATTGTATTTTCAATAGATTTTTCAACAAAAGAATGCAAATTTAAAAAATATTTTGTCAAAATTTTTTACCTCAATTTTTTTACTAAGATTTTTCTAAAAAAAAGTTCAAATATTCGTTCATAAAATATTTTCCAAAAAAAAAAATCTAAAAGGCTTTTGTAACTGAATTAGCAATAAAAAAATTCAGTGGCAAATCTTTTAATTCAAAATAATTAAAAATTAAAAAAATCGACTCCAAAATTCTATGAATAAAATGTAAAAATTATATTTAAAAAATAAATAAATAATTTTGTAAAAAATATTTAAAAATAATTTATGGCAACAAAAATTCCTCCACTGAAAGGTTTAATGCATTAAATAAAAAAAATTCATTAAAAAAATAAATGTTTTTTCTGCCAAAAACTTTAATCTTGGAATATTTTGTTGAAAATTTCCTTGGTAAATACTTTTAAGGAGAAAAAACCAGGAAAGATTTTGAAACTTTTTTTTATGTAATTTTTTTTATTAGAGGGTCAACCATAAAAATTAAATAAAAAAAGTGAAAATAATTTTAAAAATAATATATTGAGCTCAGCTAACAACCAAAAGATAAATATATAATACAAATTTAAAATTTTTTTAAGGTCAAAACTAATAATTATATTTATTTATAAATTCTAATATATAAAATAAAGTTATAGAAAATAAATAAATAAATAAAAATTTTATTTTAAGTGATCAATTTAATTATATTTAATATATAAATATATGTATATTAAAGAAATTTTTAAGGTTTTTTTAGGATCGATCAGTCAAGGATGCTCCTGAAAATAATATTAACTTTTATTATTATTATTATTCCGACAAAAATTTCAACATGAAACAACTCTTTTTTCAACAGATTTCATGATATTTTTGACGGATAATTTCGTCAGAAATTAATACTTTATTTTTTTCCTCGTAGGCATGTATGAATGGCATAAATACCTTTTTCTACGCAAAAACAATCCACTGATGATGAGAGCAGAGCGTTTGTTTTTGCCAAGACTGGGCAGGAGACCCCTCGTGGGTTAGAAAGCGACCCGCATCAAAGCCCCTCAATTACTCATCCTCCCTTTCCGCTTCCCATATTTAATTGTTTCTTCTGCGCATGCAGCCTGCATGCCTTTGAATGGAAACCTTAAACCCACTTGCAAAATTCCTACTCATCTAACTCGAACTTCTAATAATTTTTTAGGTTTATATTCGATCTACTAATAAATATGTATTTACATACCGTTGATAAAATAAATAATGATATCTTATTAAAATTTTTTTAAAAATAAATATAAATGATTTTATATATTGTCAGTTATTAAATATAAATCTTGTTTCCCTTGCAAATTATTGTAGGTTTGCAATACGAAAGAAAAAGAGAAAAAAGAAAAAAGAATTTGCTGTCCTTTGGATTGCATGTCATCTAGAGTCATGCACATGTGATACAACTAAAGGCAATTTGCTGCCTACCTACCTATATTACCTACTAGATTATAGGGTTAAAAAAAATTGCATTATATACATATAAAACTAATTTGCTGATTTAAACAATAATTATGTGTGCTTGTGTATATATAGGGTTTTTCTTTTTGGCCAACAGTGGGTTTGTTTTTTATATGGTTATTTTTATTTTTTTTTAAATTTTACAAATAAATTAAAAAATTATCACATATTTTATTTTTTTAAAGTATACTTTTAAAAATATATCATTTTACTGACTTTTTGTGAAATTTTAAAAATTTTTCTGACAATGAAAAAAATAATTTATAATATACTATGAGTGCGAGATTAATATATAAAATATACTTGAAAAGTATGGTAAAATTTGGGTATGTTATAAGCTAAGTTAGAGTCTTTGGTAGTTTAATGTTTTTCTAGTAAGTGAATCAAATTTCAAGTTGCAAATTTGGTCCAGGATAAGGAGAGTTGTATCCATTTAACTATTGTAAATCCCTTTTTTATTTCCTTAATTCTCTAAGTTTAACATTGATGTTTGATGAACAAGATATTTTCTTATTGTTGCTGGCCAAAAGAAATTAACAATAGTGGTGTCAATAAAAGTGTGATAGCCGAACTCGAAATTTATCAATTAATTTACTTAATTAATTTTAAAACACGATAATAAATGTAAAGATTGACTCTCGAATGAAAGGCAAATTAAGATCTTTTATTTTTTGGGAGAGGAATAAATAATAATTCTGGAGAGCTACTATCGTAATTTCACATTGCAAGAAAAGATTACATTCCAAGCCGCCTAACTTCCCATCACGCCAAATGCGTGGACGTAAGATATCGGGTGTTGTGCTGTTTAACAATAGGTACAGAGCTGTGCCAAACCTTTCTTTTTTCTTCCTCTATAAAATATCAACGAAACAACCAAAAACTCAGCTTCAGATTTTACCATCGGCTTCAAAGAAAAATCTGTTCTCAATCCCAGTTCCCAAGTATTCCACTAAAGAATTAAAACCAAAAAGGAAAAAGTCTGTTATTCGTTTAGTGCAGGTGGAAAGTTCCAAAGGGATCGCATTGATCTAATGTTCATGTGGATTCTCGAATGAATTCATTAATTAGGTAAATTGTTTTGATCTTTTGTTGATTCAGTTAACTCATTAGATCATGCGATCCCTTCGGAACTTTCCATCAGTAGCTCTAAATTTTCTTGAATCCTTCTTCTCCTGGTAAGCCCTGTCATGTTTCTAACAAATTTTTTTAGATCATGAATTTTATGGATTTTTTGTTTTTCCCCATTTAATTCTACGTGCTTTTAAAGTATATATATACAGATATACATGTATCTCTGTCAATTGCACAGCACGAACTCATCCAAGATATATAGTGTGGATTTCTGGCGGCGCGACCGGCTTTTGATCAAAGTGTAGTTTTTGATTTGTTGATACTAGGGTTCAAGTTTAACGCAGTGAAAACTGACGAAAATTTTCTGGCTGTGATTCAAATATGAGGAAGATCAAAGTGTAGTTTTTGATTTGTTGATACTAGGGTTCAAATTCAACGCAGTGAAAACTGACGAAAATTTTTTTGCTGTGATTCAAATATAAGGAAGATATTCTATTAGTGTGTTTAATTCACTGTAATAGAAATTTTATTACAGTCATATTCCAACGTGCTTCAATAATGCGATTGTTCGGTTCGCAGAATGATTATTTCGTGAAATAACCTATTACTTTCTTATTTTACGTAATCACCGAATAAACATTTCGTGCATCCCACTGAATGATTATTATAATCTTAGATAGAATAAGAAATTACTTTAGAGAATTCGAATTTTATATTGCTTTATTCTACTAAATCAAATTATATAGTTATTCTATTTCATTCTTATTCAATTTCATTATTACAAAATAACTATTCCATTACAATTTTATTTCATTTTAGTGAACCAAACGTTACATAGTACATTTCATATATAGCCCTTTTCGCCATAAAAGCAGGACTGAACTTCAAAATTACTTCATATATGCCTGTGTTTTATGCAGCTGATAATAAGTGTATTCCCATATAATAACACTAGTTAGCTTCGCTTTGAGTTGAATTCCTTAATTGATTTCTATATGATTTATTAGATTGAATCGTTATGAATAGATCGTCTAATTTAATATCTTATGTTATTAAGATTCGAAGTTAGGTATAAGTATATTTAACTTTTTTTGTTTTAAGGTTTTTCATATTTGAAAAATCGTTATTTTATATTTATGTCCGAATATAGGTCGGATAAAAGTATTATACATAAATACTTGTCAAAATCTTGATAATTTTGATGAGGAAAATCAAGGATTCAAATTAAATTCGAATTTCTAAAACATTTTTAAGCAAATGAGTTAATTAACTTACTTAGAGTTTCAAAAACAGTTTAACCGTATTCAAACATATAATCTGTACATACTTGTAGCAGTACTTGATACATCTGTAGAGGTTGGTAAACAACTAAACTTGTACAAGTTATTTGAGAGGTACTTGCCATGGAAACTTGTGTAGACTGATAAATTTAGATTTCAAGATTTTCGATTCGCTCTAAATAATGTATTATATTCCTGCTGCTTTGATGCTTAAATCCTAAAGAAAAAGCACTGTCAGTTTGCTGCTGTTTATATATATATATATATATATATATATATATATATATATATATAATCTGAGAAAGAAAAGAAAAGAAAAAGGCTTTTCTTAAAGAAGCAAAACATTCTCGTTCTTGATCCGTGAATCAAATCGTTTTAGGAACTAATACTCCTGTAGGTTAATTCCGCAATTGGTATTTGATTATTTATACAAATAATACATCGCTGCAGAACAACCACAGATGATCCCGACAATGTTTGGCAAAAAACCAAGATGAATTTCCCACAATGACAAACCTGTCAATCATCTTTGTTGGAGTTTTCCTTTTACATGGTCATATGATTGTTAAATTGTTGTGTTACTGATTTGTCTTTATTAATCTACTAATCGACATGGCAACTGTGAAGCACAAGTGAATAATAATTCATCTATCCTCTTATTGATTGCATTGAATTCTAAGCCATAAAATATAAATAGTTATGATATAACATATGCAATGTGGATTATCATATCTTGCATTTTATGCCACTTCAAATTAAGTAAATACTTTTAAAAGTTCACCATGCAGATTGCCCAACTCAACGGTGGAGTTGGCGTCTCATTTCCGCCGGATTCTAGTTCTTCTCATCTTTTAAAGCACATTTGGCATGAGCTATATTTATTTTCTTTTATTTATTTATTTATTTTTAAAAGAGGTCATAATTTAAATTTAAAATAAGAATTATAGATGATAAAATATAAATTTTAAATTTATTAAATATTAATATTTTGAAAATTAGACTGTGTTGATCGTCAGGTTTCTTCTATTGAAATGCTTCAGCCCACTGGTGATCTCTTTTGAATGAGATCATGCAGAGTGGATGTCACTTTTTCCTGTATACACGTCTGTTTGAACCCAACAGCCCACATGTTCTCTGGCTTAAAATTGTTTCCCAATGCAAATTAGTACAGGGCCTAAATATTAATTTAGGTTAATATACAAATTGACCTTTATTATATATCTTTTTATGCTTTGATGTTAAAGAAATTTTCCATTTTAGTGTTTATACTTTAATTTAGTCATGCATCAGAGTTTAACGTCTAATGATTAGGTTTATATAAAAGTTAAATAATTCATCGACTTGAGATGAGTGAGCTTGAATATAATTTTTTATTCTAGTTAGTTTAACTCAGTATAAATTATTATTTAATTAATAAAAATATTTTTATTTAAATTTAATTATAAAAATATTTAAATATTAATAAAAATAATTTTTTAATATATATTTTTTAAGAAAGTAATTCATACCCCCGTAGCGGGCCGAGCTTGAAATAAGAAATAAAAAACCTTTCACGCCACAACCCTACCTAAGGAATGTTGACGTTTGCATTTTTGTCTTGCAAAATACGAGACGTGACCTATTTTACACTTAAATTGACCGAAACTTCCACCTCATATTCGTTTAATCTACATGCGAAAAGGTTAAAGTTAGCTAAAGTTTTTTATAAAAAAAAAAAGGAAAAAGAAATCATTGGTATTTTATATCCTTTTTTTACGAGGGTTATTGTCAAGGGAAAAGTGTAAAATTGGTGCAGATAGGTTTTGATTTAGGGTTTAAATCAACGATTGAAGTTGGTAATCAAAAATAGCCATTAGAGAGTTGAGGTTTGGTTAACTTTTAAGTGGGTACGGGTTTCGAAGAAAAAAGAATTGCGAGAAAAATTTTCGATATGGGTTTTGTGGATTCCATGGCACATTTGATTTGATTTGGCTTTGATTTTGAGTCTTGGGGATTCGTTTGGAGATTTAATTATCGATTTTGGCTCTTTCATTTGCTTTGATTTTGTGTGTTCGGGTTCGGATGGAGATTTGGAAATAAACTTTGGCTTTGACATTTTCAAACAAAGGTTAGGTTATTCAATTCTGTACCCTTTTGCATTAGAGTTAATTTTTGGATTTAAGTTTCCTATCATTGATCGTATGATTCTGCCTGTAGATTGTTGCTATATAAAAAATTCTATGGGGTTTGAAAAAATGTTGTCGATTAAGTTCTGTTTGTATCCTTTTGTTGTGTATGTGATGCTTTTGTGTGAAAGGATATTTGAGGATATGTTGTCTGAAGTGTTATGTTTATTGGGTTTTGTGATTTAATGGTTTTAGGTCCAATATATTGTTCTTGTATGCTCTAGGAATGAAAAAGTTATAGAATGTAATATTGTATTTGTATTTTGTTTAAGAGTACGATGGCATGGCAAATGCAAACACTAGTTATGCATTTAGGAGATAATTTTGATAGAAACCCTGATTTAACTTATGTAGGAGGGGATGTGCATGAATGTTATTCTGATCCTAATTTTTTATCTCATGGAGTATTGTGTGACATGGTGCAACAAGTTGGTTATACCTCTGCAAAATGGTTTTCTTACCTAAAACCAGGAGAGGAGTTAGATAATTGACTTAAGGTGTGTTATGATAATGCATATTTTATATCCATGATAAATCATATTACAAATGTATAGGTTTTACGTGTTTGTGTGGAGTATGATATTAACATACTAGACCTTGATGAGGGTGTCCCATTATTGCAAAATGTGAAAAATGATGTAAGGGCATTAAATAGGAATGGTGGAGGTGATGTAAATGTCCAAGGTGGTAGTGGTTAATCATGTGTTATCAGTCCACGTAATAGTGGTATAGTTGAGAAATCAAATTTGTGGCGCTACAAGCTGTGGTGTAAATATTGACGAAATATGTGGGTCCCATTGGTTGAATAATGGGGAAGAAGATAGGTTGGTGAATGTAAGAATCGTTCAAAGTAAAGTGAGTTTGAAGATTACTTTGAAAATTATAGAGTCAGTGATGGTGATGAGGATGAGTTAGAAAATAGTGATAAGGAATAGCTTATGGAGGACAAATTGTTGTCTACTAATGATGGTGTTGAGAAAGGAGAAATAAAGGACAAATTGCACAATTTAAGGAGATGAAAAAGATGAAAACTTTATTCCCTGATGATGTCCAAAAGAAGTCAAATTTGAGGGTTTTTAAATGATCTTAAGAAGGGAAAGGATTGTGGTAAGCAAGTAAAAGTTAAGGAAGGTGATTCTTATGGCGTGAGACAGAATACATAGACTCCTCTGACATAAGCAAGTATGAGAGTGGTGAGGATGGGGAAATTTTATACAAGAGAAGCAAAAAAGTTTATCCCTCAAATCCAATCCTTATTTTCCAACTTGGTATATTTTTGAAAGTACAATGCAGTTTAAAGATGTATTGGATAGGTGCGTAGTATCTAAAAAAATTGATTATAAGTTCATTTGGAATGAAAAAGAAAAAAAAAAAAAATAGGACGAGAGTTAAGTGCAATGCAGATGGATGTTGTTAAGGATAACAATGATGGGTTGTTCAAGATTAAGACCTAGGTAAGTGAGCATGAATCTTCTGTCACTTTTGTAAATGCAAGGGCAAGTTATAAATTCATGGGAAACTTTACTAAAAAATTTGAGGATAATAACTAAGTTAAAATTGGTTGAAATGCAACATTTTGCTAAGAAAGAGTGGGAGGCTGATATCAACCTAACAACATGTAGTAAAGCTAGACTTTTGGCCTTGGTACAGATAAATTTGCAAAGTCTATTATGAATTCAGTAGGCTGCTTGTCTATGCCTATGCTTCAAGGATGGCAGGTTCTAATTGAAATGTTAAGCTTATGGTTTTCGAAAGGAATATATCTGTTTGAATGCTATTAAGAAAGCTTTTAGACTGCATTGTAAGCCTATAGTATGTTTAGATGTTTGATTTCAGAAGGACCCTTTCAAGGGTGAGCTTTTAGCAGTTGTTGACATAGATTCTAAAGACCAAATTTGTCTCATTGCTTGGGATGTGGTAGAGGTGGAGAAAAAGTATACTTTGAGATGGTTTCTTGAAAATCTTCAATCAGATCTTCATGTCAAGGATGGTGATGGATTCACTCTTAAGGGTGACATGCAAAAGGTAAATTCGTAAATTTTTATTGATTTTTAACTTTCAATGAAATGTATTATAAATTAATTTTGCTTTCCTGTTGATTTGCTATCCTGTAGGGTTTGAGTGATGAGATCATGCCCTTCTTGCCAAAGGTTAAGTATTGATTTTGTGCAAGACATTTTTTTCTTATTGGAAAAAAAAAAAACCACAGAAGTAATGACTTGAGAAGCTATTTTGGGCATGTTGTAAAGCTAAAACAAAGGTGGATTTAAACTGAATGCGATTGCACTTGGTGAGCTAAAAAATTTAGTGTTGGTAAGCCTTTTGGGGGGGCGGGGGGAACCCTAAACATTGGTCAAGGGCTTTTTCTCTATAAGATGTCACCGTGATGTAGTTTATAACAACTTTATAGAAGCATTCTACGCTACCATTATCCAGGAAAGATGTATGTCCCTTATTTCTAAGCTTGATCTTATTAGGCATTGTGTAATGAATAAGATTTCTTTAATGAGACTGTGTTTTGTGGAGAACTTTGTTCTATCCAAAGATAATAGGAAAATGGAGGCAAAAAGGGAATTCAATTCTTACTGTCAAGTTAAATGGAATTTTTCATAAGGGTATGAGGTTTCATGTCGTAGGAATACTTTTGTGGTTGACACCACTAGAAGGAAATGTACTTGTAGGTCACAACATCTTACTAGTACTCTATGCCTACATTCAATTTGTATTATATTGTTTAGAAAATAGAAGATTAAATGCGATGTTTTAGATGCGTGCAAGAAAGAAATAAGTGCGAAGATTTATAGTTCTATGTTCCTTGGCCTTACCTGGCGATAAATACCTAGGAAAATGCTAGGTAGACTAAAGAAAAATAAAGAAAAATAAATGTGAGGGTGAAAGCAATTATGAAACAAAGTTTTCAAGAAGAGTAAAGAATATGAGATTTCAAATTTGTTTTCAACGAGGGCACAATTCTAGAAAGTGTTAAAATGAAGAGAAGCCAAATGTAAGTTTTTAATAATATAAATAATTGTGTTTATTGGATTCTAGTATTGTCTTTCAACATGTTTATGTGTTGAATGCTATTTCAAATCACAAATGAAGAGCAAAATCTAAGTCTTGACGCATACATATTGTAGAATCTGAGACAGTTTAGGCAAAGGAAAAAAAAAAAAAAACCGAATAGGTGATTGGGCTGGTTGAACCACCAGTTCTTGCTTCTATCGTCAGTTCAACTATTTTATGGTATTTAATAATTAAAAAGTAAAAATAATTAACGAAAATTTTAAAAATTAAAAAAAGAAAAATTTTAAAATTTTAAAAAATAAAAAATATAATATAGGCAACATATAAGTTCATTATAAATTTATAAATTATAAAAAAAAGGGTTAAAATTTTAAATTTTGTTTTGCATGGGTATGAAAGAAATAGGTTGTCTTAGGTTTTTGGATTAGTAAAATGTATCATGATCTCTTTGAAAATAATTCCATTTACTCCCCTAAGGTTTGGATAATATTCGCTTTTCCCCTCAAGGATTGTTACAAAATATATTTATCTCCGTAAAGTACTATTTGTAGATTAATTTTTTAATTACAAAATTATCTTTAATTATTACCAAGTTAATTTATTATTAAATTATATTTTTATTCAAGTAGATATGTTAAATATTTTTTCAATGTTTGATTCTCACAAATAGTTTCACTTAGTAGGGGTGAGCATAAGTCGGTTCAAACCGACTTAATCGACTTAACCGATGAAATTTGATTAATTCGGTTCGGTTAAATCGGTTCAATGGTTAATTCGATTTTTTATATTAGTTTATTTGGTTAATTCGGTCGATTATCGGTTACTAAAATTATAATCAAATTAATCGAACTTTTAATATTTAATATTTAATAATTATATATTTATATATATTAATAGCCCAATTAAACCCATT
>JBBYHM010000027.1:2806725-2827754 GCA_038381775.1 Adansonia rubrostipa
CAATAGTATTTTGCTTAAGAAATATATGTATAATATGTGGTCTTCAAGCACAAAGTTTCTTAAGGAATTTAATTGCATTTTTTAAAAATGTTTTTGAACTTTCAAAAGTAATATTGATTGAAAAAGTTATCAAAAATTTTAATATTTTTTTATCGTAAACTCAATGACATCAATCATATTTTATTTTTAAAATTTAATTTTTTTAATCTTTAATTATAATTTAATAATATTTTGATCTTATATTTATTTTCAAGGCTCGCCTTGGCCAACATACGTGCCTCAACTTACGTCGATTTCTCTCTCTCTTCTCCCACGTGAAAATCATGCATGTATTCATTTTTATTTTCCATTTTTTAAAATAATTTTCCTGCTTAGGAGGGGTCTTCCAGTTTCAATCTTTATGTATTTTTCTCTTGCGCCTCGAACGTCGAGACTTTTTTTTTTTTTTTCTTCCGCTACAATTTTCGCGGCGGTTCACTTCCTTGCTTTTTTCTCAGTGATTTTCTCTCCCGCCAAACATTCCCCAATCCCCTTCTCCTTGACTCTAAATCCTTCCGTTCGCTTAAGATTGCATCTCCCCTCAAAACCGATCTCCCTCTTACTCATTCACTGGTATGTTAATCGATCACTTCACTTTCTCTTTCTTTATTTTTGTTTTTTTTCATTTTACAATCAATAACATGCCTTGACCACAAATCACGTTGCTCGAAGCCCTGACCATCTTTTTTTGTTTAATATGTTTAATTTATTATTATTATTATTGTTTAACATGTTTAATTTCGTTTTTACTTTATCTTGAAGCTGTTGAAAAATGGAATTAGACAGTCGGAATTTGAGTCTTGTGTTCTGTGAAGAATTAAAGATGTCCAAAACAAAGTTCAATGGTTATGTTGTAGCTAAGTAGAAAAAATTTTAGAGAATGCGTTTATTTTTTTTTCTGCTAATGGAGAAATGAAGGTCCGACAATTTAACTTCTGCAATTGCAGAAAGAGTCTGTTCTTTTGCGATCTTTGATTGTCATTGTTATCGGGTTTTGGTTAATCTTTTTCTTGTAATTAAAGTTTTACCTGCCTTCTTATGGATTTTAATGTTAATTTTTAGGTTAACTATTTAGTTGTTTTGCTGCGAAATATGTTGCGTTATTATAAGTGGTCAGTTCCATTGATGAATTATTGTTCCAAATGACTGGTATTTTAGTCGTAGAAATTTTGCTTGCTGGCTTTGGTGGCATAAGTTGTCCTCTGTTTTATGGATGGATAACGGCGCTTGGTTTCGGATTGGACATGGACGTTCCAATCAGAAGCCCTCAGGCCTCAATGTTCTCTAGAATAGATGCACTCTCTTTATGAATTTAATTTACTTAGGATATTTCTCTATTTGGTCTTTGCATTTGGTTTTCACTAAGCATGGCTATAGAGTTCTTGCATTTGTCCCTAGGTCACAATGGCACACAGGACTTGTTGATAAGACATCTTGACTTGTTGTTTCGTAGATTTTTAAGCAGGCAGATGTATAGAACTTACTATTTGATCCTTTAGGAAAATTGGTTACATCACTAACGGGTAAACGCCTAGTGATGTCCAGTAGAGGCACATGATGATATTTACACCAATATTGCTCTGATTCTTCATTTTTCTTCAAGTACCCATATCCGACGGATATCCGGATATGGATAAAGAGATATGACCCTCCAAATCCATGAAAAAAAATAAGAAAAAATTGAACGTATCCATGTCGAACATATACCCATATCTGACACTCTCACACCAGCCCTGAGGCTGAGTAACATGGATTTAGACACTTATTCTTTTTTCCAAGTGGCTGAGGGGTTGGAGGTTAGCATCAATTTAAAACATTGATCGGTGTTCTGGATTCAGTTAAATGACCTAGATGCAGAATAAAATCTGCATTTTTGGAGGATAAGCGGTACTGCTATCTGGTTATTTAACCATCATTCTATCTAAGTTATTTATCAGCTATCATATGGATTGCTTTGGAGTAGCATTCTTTCCTGAATCATTGTCTAGTAATATAATACAATAAGGACGTAAAGTCATGTAATGCAAGCTGTTTTAGGTTCTTGATTTCTTCCCTTTCCCCACTTTTAGTTGCAGTGGCATCTTTGAGCTTGTGGTTGTGCTCTGTTTGTGTGCATAAATTGTATTTGCAAAACTCAAGGCTGCCAATTCTATAGATGCAATGAATCATAGGATCCAAATGATTCTTTGGACATGTTCATCAAGCAAGCTATTGGAAAAGAATCTTTCCTTTCCTTCTCAAGGGCTGGGGACAGCCCAGTCCAACGGATTCGATTGCTCCATGCCTTAGATCAACAAAGGTACTTCAAAATTATTAGATCGTTCAAATCTTTGTTGAGGAAAATACTATATTTAATACTATATTATATCTTGATTTTCTTGCCTATATCTCTGACAGATGTCCATGGATGGCCTTTACTCACTCCTTTGAAGGTGCGGATGCAAAAGTGTGATAAATTTTGCAAGAATTTTGTTCACTGATTAACTATATAGGGCATATACGTGTGCACCATAGGTTGAAAAAACTTGATAAGATTTTTTACACTCTTCGAAACATGATTAGTCTATTATGTTGGTATTTTGAGAGTTTCACCCGCAATTTTGTTTTCTTCTATTGCTTCTTTAAGATCCTAGCCTCTTGGAATTTTTGAGATTTCCTTTCCTTGCCTACTTTAAATTTTAACAGCTCTTAGGACATCTTTAAATGATGTTGTTTAACATATTGTAGGATTCTACTAAAAATAAGGATCTATTAGCAGCATTTTGGGACAAGGTATTTATCTCTCTCCCCCTGTCCCCTCTTGCTTATTTCCTCTCCTATTTATTAGTTTTAGGTTATCCTCTTTCTCTTATCATTCTCATTCGTATAACTTACAGCTGTCAGAGGATAAGGCGAAGGAAGTCATATCATTCAAGGATGTATAATCGGAGGTAATTATTTAATTTTTCTCACATCATTTGGTAATATTAGAGAGACATAATCTGGTTTACATATTGTACTTTTTACTTTTGTAGCTTTATCTTTATCCAAATGGTTATTTCGCACGAGGATATGCATGCACATATTGTATGGATTATTGATTTTGTTTGTTCTCGTCTGCTCCCCAACAATTGCTTCCTTGCTAACTATAGCTTCAAGGAAGTTATGCGTTCTTCAGTTATAAAACCATTGACAACACTCGTAAAGAGACCAGGGTTTTCTTCTTTGCCACAAGTTTGCTTGAAGGCAGGTTCGGCTCTTCTGGTAAGGAACATTTTTTTCTTGTTCATTAAGTGTTAGCATGCTAATACATCCTTATGTCTTATGTCCTAATTCTTTGCAGGACCTTGTCCAAGCCAGAGCTTCAAGGTTTCCGATATCTTCACAAGAGTTATTTAGCATCCTTGATGATGCAAGTGAAAGGACCTTCCTTTATGGTGCAGCTGTGTCAATGCAAAAATACATTTTTGATGGGGAAGTAAGAAAGATTGGTCTTGAAAGCAAAAACTTGGATGCTTGTACCAGCTTCTTGGTGGAACGGAAATTGGTATCTTTTTTACTTCTTTTCTGTCTTTCTAGGTTTGATTTGCTTAAAGTTTTCATGCACACGCTTATGAATAATTTGATGGACTATTATTATGCTAAATCCCTAACCATTGGGACAAGCAGTAGGACGGTGGGACAGGTGTGCACATGTATTTCTCCACTTTATATAATTTTCCATTTATCATTTCATGATCAAACTAATCTTTGTATTATGTTCAGGTTGAAGCAAGGCTTGCAGATAAGGATGCATAAGCTTTGAGGTGCCAGAAGTTGCTAGTGGAAGAGGAAGAAGCTGCCCAGAAGAGGTGCATATCTCTAATTCTCCACGTCTAACAAAATTCTTTATGAATTGTGATATTTGACTTGTGCAAAAGGGTTGATCCATTTTCAAATCCTATCTTTACCCTTTTTCTCTAAAAAATTCCCTCTCATTATATGTTAAAACTCATGAGACTAGCATATGGAAAGTAATTCTCTATGAATGGTCTTTGAATAATTTCTATGAGGAAAAAGATCAAGAAAGTATCTTAAGAGTAATTTCCTCTTTTCCATGAGCTTTAGAGTAACAGCACATTCTATAATTACTAATTTGCTTCCAAAAGATGTCATTCCGAAAATGGGAAGAACATACTGGTATAAAATATATTTGTATTTCTTGAAAAGAAATGAATCATTATAATTTGAAGGCGGAAAAGTGCTGGATTAAAAATTAAAATCGCAGAAAACCATTTTTCTTTGTCAACATTCGACATCTTAAAGTAACAAGCTTTGGAGAAGAAAAATGCTAGAATTTGTCATGAAGTTCTCGTCTTCTGAAGTTCAGTCTTACCTTGAGCTTTTTAGTTCCTAAACTAATCATGTGATAGGTTTGGGAGTGGTAACAGGTAGGTTCTAACTCCGAAATTTGTTTTTTTTTTTATTTATGACTTGCGTGCGCTTCTTCAGAAACAGTTCTTCAACATCTTATAGGTTCCAGTTTTTCCAGTGGTCTTCTGTCGGAAAATTGAAGGCAGGTTTTTGCCGGAAAATGTTTCCTCATTCCATCCTACTTTCCTAAGAGTTTTCTGTTCTCCAATTTTTTGGCTTAATTATCTAAATTTTTGCTGTAATAAATTGGGGTTCTAGCTTTGCAAAGGTCTTATTTGGGTCGAAGTGAAAGTTTTTCTTCTACTTCCAAAAGGTATAAGAGAAAAGCAGCTTAGAATGAGCAAAAAAACGAAAGCAGCGTAGAAGGTGTGACCTGTGATGTTAATTACAGAGCCATTCATAAATAGGATTAGATTAAAAAATTTTAAATTTTTTATTTAAGTTTATAATTAATCCGATTGATCCGTCTATATTACTTATTTATTATTTATAATTAATAAAAATTATTTTTATATTAATATTTATATATTTTATAATTAAATTTAAATAAAAAAATCAATTATTAAATATTAACTCGGATTTTCAAATTGATAAAGATTTTGTCTAAAGGTCAACCCGAATGGATTGAGCTTGCTCGGTCGAACGAGTAACTCGATCTATGAATAAGTTAAATTGTAATGCAGAATAAGATATGTAAAAAAAATTTATATCATAAGAATATAGGAAAATTTTATAATTTATATAATATAAAATTAATGTATTAAAATTTTTAAAAAAATATAAATATTTTAAGCATATTTATGACACAGCAAGATACATATGATATGGTGAGCCTAATAGTTTTATAATTATATAATTTATTATTTATGTATTTTTATATATTACATAATTTTTATAATATAAAAATAAATAATATAATATTAGACTCAAAAATTAAAAAATATATTAAATTATTTTTATTTTAAAACTTAATAAAATAAAAAATTAAATTTTAAAAATTAAATTTTAAAAAATAAATTAAAAAATATGAACGAACTTAGCCTTTATAAAATTTAAACTCATATTTTAAATTAGATAAAATTTAAATAAATATAAATAATATTAATATTATATTTAAAATCTGATTTAATGATCAACGCCTTAATTCTCAAGCCATTGCCATTTTTTTTATGTATATTTTTATCCATATCTCCGCCTTAAATAATTCCCTCTCCAATTGCCACCTTAAGGTCATATCCCCTTAACCCCCCCCCCCCCAGCCCCTTTATCTTTCTTTGAAGAGAAAAGACTGCATGCAAAAGATATTTAACATTATCTTTATTTTATTTAAAATTATATCACGTCATTATATTATTTTTAAAAAAATTAATTAATTAATTAATTATCTGAATTGTTAACTAATCTTTTTAAATAAATATATTTACCAATAATAATCATGTATATAACAATATGATTGCATGATATCATGACTTTTGAACTGAAAATGATATATTTAATATTTCAACATAAAATAACCCCGTTTCATATTAATTGAATCTCGCCAAACCACAATAACTTCACGGTTCATAGAATTTCTTTACTCTCCAATCCCCCCCTCTCTAAGACTGGCATTTTCTTTATTTCTACTTTCTACTCCTTTCCTTTTTGCCTGAAACTAGCATTAATGATATAAAATTAAATCTTAATAATTTGATAAAAGTTAGTATTTTCATCTTTGTACTATAATACTTTATACTATAATTAAAAGTTTATTTTAATCTCTTATTAAAATAAATATTTTTATCTTTATACATTTAAAATTAATACAAATAAAAAATTATTAATAATATTAAACGAAATCTATTTAAATAATAACATGAATTTATAAAATATAATGTGTAAATTAAGATTTTTAAGTGAATTTTTAAGTTTTAAATGAAACTCAAATTGATATAATATTTTACGTAACATATTTTATAAAAACTACATCACTATTTAAAAAATTTTCATTTAACATTATTAATAATTTTTTTATTTATGCTAATTTTAAATATATAAAAATAAAAATTGTCAGCTTGCAGTTTTACCAAACAATTTCCGTCTGGGGCATCCTGAAACCGAATCGACAAACCCCAGGTGGCAGTGGGAGCGGGACCCACAACTCATATCCGGTCTTTTGAATTTACAAGCGAGGACAGGATACACTAGCGAAGCCCATGGCGAAACTCTGGGGATATTTTCGTCAACCTGATTTTTTCAACGGTTCTTTCGCAACAAAACTTAAAAAAAAAAAAAACAAAAGTAGCCGTTGCCGCTTTCCATAAACCCTCTTTTAACGCGAGGCAAAAAATTACTCCAAATACGAAAACCCTCTGCTTTATCTTTCCTTCGCCGGCTATCGTTATATAAACTCCATCGATTCCTCCATTAATCTTCAGTCATCTCTGGTTCGAACATCTACAGAAACGATTCATTGCCCTCTCATCGAATTTCTCTAAATTTTTCTGCCCCTACGCTTTTCATTTGATTTTATTTTTGTTTATCCTTTGTTTTCTTTTTTTTTTTTTTAATTTTGATTTGAATTTTGCAGGTTCTGGCTTGGCATATATATAGTTTTTTGCTATTGGATTTAAATATTTCTTGCAGGATCTTAAATAGTTTATTGCTTTTTATTTCTCTTTATTATATTTGTTTCTTTTTTTTGTTTTGGATTACTTGATACTATGGATGCAGGATCTTTGAATTCTTTTTCAAACTTGAAGGGGCAATCTAGATGCCCACTTCAGGAACAGCTTCTCCAGAGAAGGAATTCTAAAGAAAATGTAAAAATTTCAACTTACTATTTAGTATTTTATTTTCATTTTAATGATTGCAAAACTGGGTTTTTCTTGTTCTTGATTTATGAGTTTTCAATTTGACAAAAAGGGATTCTAGTAATCAAATCTTAAGTCTTAAGTTTGATTTCAGAAAACAGCTTTGATTAAATTAAGGTTTTCTTTATTTATGGATTGATAAATTAGAGTTTGCTGACTTTCGAATTGAATATGCTTTATTGGTATTGGCAGATGGACAGATTCATACCAAACCGTTCAGCAATGGACTTTGATTTTGCACATTACATGCTGACTGAAGGGCGGAAGATGAAAGAGAACCAAACTGTGTGCTCACCTGCCAGGGAGGCCTACAGGAAGCAGCTGGCTGAGACCTTGAACATGAACAGGACCCGAATCTTGGCTTTCAAGAACAAGCCGCCGACACCCGTTGATCTCTTCCCTTCCGAGCACTCAACAGCTTCTGTTCACCCTACCAAATCCGCGAAGCCCCGAAGACACATCCCCCAGGTAAGTAGAGTAGAGCATGGCTATTTGCATAATTTGATGACTAGTTTGATAAAAATTTGGGTTCCAAAGACACTGATACGTTGTGATTATCATTTGATTCTTCAGAGCTCTGAGAGGACATTGGATGCTCCTGACCTTGTGGATGACTTTTACCTGAATTTATTGGATTGGGGCAGCAGCAATGTTCTTGCAATAGCACTTGGAAACACTGTGTATTTGTGGGATGCTACAGACAGTTCTACCTCAGAACTTGTTACTGTTAATGACGAAAATGGACCCGTAACAAGTGTGAGTTGGGCTCCTGATGGTCGGCATATTGCCAT
Source organism: Adansonia rubrostipa (assembly GCA_038381775.1). NCBI lineage: Eukaryota > Viridiplantae > Streptophyta > Magnoliopsida > Malvales > Malvaceae > Adansonia > Adansonia rubrostipa. Next base: position 2,814,800 of record JBBYHM010000027.1, read on the forward strand.
TGGCTTGAACAATTCTGAAGTACAACTATGGGATTCAGCTTCCAACCGACAGGTTTGTTGTTATTGACATCTTTGAAATATTTGCAACTTCTTCTTTTCGTCAATGTTATAAGAACTCTAGAGGAAGTATAGATACAAGTATGTGTCCGACATGGATATGCTTAATTTTTTTAAAGTATTTTTCATATATTTGGAGGATCATCTTGTACGCATGTTTGAATATGTATTGGATAGGGGTACTTCATGGAAAATGAAGAGTTCATATAACATAGCTTTTCATTCTTCCATCATTTAATCTGACACAATTCTTTACCTTTGTTGCTGCAGTTGCGTACTCTAAGAGGTTGTCACAGATCAAGAGTGGGTTCGATGGCATGGAACAATCACATCCTTACAACAGGCGGAATGGATGGTCAGATAGTTAACAATGATGTAAGAATTAGATCCCATGTTGTTGAAACCTACAGAGGGCACCAGCAAGAGGTTTGCGGACTGAAATGGTCAGCTTCTGGACAACAACTAGCCAGTGGAGGCAATGACAACCTTGTTCACATATGGGACAGGTCCATGGTGTCTTCAAATTCGCCAACGCAATGGCTGCATAGGTTGGAGGATCATACTTCAGCTGTAAAGGCCCTTGCTTGGTGCCCTTTCCAGAGCAATCTGCTGGCCTCTGGTGGTGGTGGAGGTGATCGGACCATAAAGTTTTGGAACACACATACAGGTGCATGCTTGAATTCAGTTGATACCGGTTCTCAGGTTTGCGCTTTGCTGTGGAACAAGAACGAGAGGGAGCTTCTGAGCTCTCATGGATTTACTCAGAATCAATTGATCCTTTGGAAATATCCATCAATGGTGAAGATGGCAGAGCTAACCGGTCATACATCTAGAGTACTTTACATGGCTCAAAGCCCAGATGGCTGCACAGTTGCATCAGCTGCAGGGGATGAGACACTAAGATTCTGGAACGTTTTTGGGGTCCCAGAAGCAGCTAAAACTGCTCCAAAAGTGAACCCTGAACCATTCTCTCAGTTGAACCGTATCCGGTGATAGAGAAAAAGGCCATTCTCTTTCAAAACCAGGTTCAAAGTTATCCAAATTCAAAAAGGTAATAATAACAAGTTTCAGTCTTCTACAGTCTCGGAGTGTTTTTCCCAAGTAAAATCTGCCTTACTGGTTCATGTCTTACTTTGAGCAGGTGATGAAGGGGATGATAGAGGTCAAGATTCACTTCATCCGGAGCAATTGTAATCTTTTATTCTGATACATCCCAGAATTATGCTCAAAGTGTATCGGGGTATTTGGAGATCAACTTTCTGGGAGATTGTGCTAATAATGCCCATGTTTGTATAATATTTTCAACTTCTTAGTGAAAAGTTTGACGTCTTTTTATCCTCGAGAATTTTGTTTTGTCATCAAATCAATTGCTTAATTCCAAGTCTTCATATGATATTGAACAAGCTTAAATTGATTAGCATTTTGGACATAAATAGAAAGAAATAAGAATGAGGGAGGACAGGAAATATCAAATAAATTTGTAAAATTATAAAATTTGATATGACAAGAACAACTCGAATAAATTTGTAAAATCATTGTTCTGTAGTTCTTGCTACTCAAATTATAAAATTTGACATGACAAGAACTTATAATTGTCTTCTTGGTAAATATCCCATTAAAAATGTAGAGCAGGTGGCATTTACAAAATTTTACTCCTATGCTTAAGTTCTGTACAAATTTGTTATATGTCTAGTATAAACTTAGTCTTTATTATGTTCGGTTAATAATAACAGTTCAATTGAGGTGGGGTCAAGGGGCTGCCACTATGTTGTGAGAAATCCAATTGTTCTTACCTTAAGAGGCAATATTCAACAAGTTTTTAAGGTTCAAAATTCAATAACTGCAACTACGATTTTTTGTGTATATATATATATATAATTGCATGCTCCCTTGTATTCCATCCATGAGTTAAGGAAAAATGCTGGCATTTATTTTTTTTTTTTTTGCATAGGGGAAGCTTAGCCGCTATTTTGCACATGGTAATGTAAACGAAGCAAGTGAACGAGCTAATGATAGGGAGTTTGGCAGGAAAACTGTGGGACTTCAGCTTTGAAAGTGGCCACAATTTTTTTGGTTAAAAAAAGTTATAAAAGACAGAAGAAGAGATTACAGATAAATAAAATCTAAATATCAAATTTTTTGCATACTACTTTTTAAAAGTAAAATCTAATTAAACTGTGAATTTGACCGACCTCTATTTTGAGGACAGCGATAAAGGTGAAATAAGCATGCTAGCTAACGAGGGAGAGTTGGAAAGCAAACTGTGGGACTTCGGCTTCGAGTCTAGTCAATAATTGTCCTCACACTTAATAGAAACCAAAGGCAAATTGCGTTCCATTACGGACAAGTATAAATTACAACTAATTTGCTGCATCAGTGGACTGTCGATACCTTGATTTCAATCCTCTCTCGAATCTGCCACAATCTAATGGAAAATCCTTATGGATTGATTGTATTCTTTTCCCACTATTCTAACATCTAGAATATAAACCTCCAAAAATATTTCGATGGCTTAATCTCGTCAGACACATTATTAGCTGATATCTTTTGCTCTTCCAAGAACCAATCAACAATGAACCCAGAACATAATGTAATTGGTTCATGCAGTCATCTGTGAAAAGTGACAATTAGCACATATTAAGTTTGAATCCCAAGCTTTCTTGATTCCCCATATTACAACTTCCTCCGAAAAAAAAAAAAGAATTAAGTCAACACTTAAATGTCTTTTTCTAACATTACAGGATTGGAAGATGCAGGACCATGGAATTAGATTTCTTCAATTTTCTGTAGTAATATACATACTTTTTTACTCAGGTAGAGCGGTTGCATATCAATTATAATTAGAGCTGTGGCATGCTACGTCATATAACAGACAGTCAGGCATATGCTCAGCAATCCTGTGACTGCCCAAAACAAAACCTTGGAATCCCCCGTTTCGGTTCTTCGGCATTTAGTTACAACTGTGTCAAAACCGACCAAATAATTGTCCAAAAGCCAAAATAAAGCCAGCTTAGTTCTTCCTCCCTGTATGATGATCATAAAGAATACATGATTCTTGCAGCCAAATAGTTTTGCCTATACTCAAAGTAACTCAATACATCTGATTGTCAGCAACTTGGCAATAAACTTTCGATCACCGAAGTTTTGCTTGAGCATTAGTTGTTTTACACGCTCAACTCTGTACAGATTCATGCCGCATATAACCACTGGGTACAGCTACATTCTTATTTGCCAGGAATATATTCACCAGAATAAACTGTCTATTGAATATCTAACAGGAATCGGATTTTTTGATAGCTTTATTGATCACAAAGCATTGAACCTTAACTCCGATTCATGGTAATACTCTATCAGTCCACTCACCAGCCACCTCACTTCCCTGCACTTCAACCTTATTCCTCAAATTTCTGCTCCGGTTAATATTGAACGGTTTCCTCTTAGAAGTAAACGTTATGAATACAAATTGATCCCGTAAGACCCAAAATGATCACTGAGTCTTCAGGAATTTCATTCAGATAATGACATTGGTCCGGCAGGATGAAGGAGGGCTGGGATTTAGATCCAGCGTTGGGCTCATTGATGCATGATCCTTCAGAAGCCGTTGAGAAACACGATCAGCCAATACAGACTGTCCATCGTAAGATTCCCCATGAACTGATCTTCCAATTCCTAAAACATCTTCTGATGGTACCATTTCAGAGAACATATATGACCCTGGTTGCAATCCACGAAAAATGTCAGGATTCATGTCATGATAAGAGGAGCCACTGACGCAAATACCATTTGAGGGCTTTGGCATGCTTCCAAAACCCTCTTGCAAGTAAGCTGATTGTTTCAGATAACCAACAGGTACAGAACCATTGCCACCTGTCAAAGGTGTAGACGAGCCTGAAGTGGTCCGTGGGCTAGATATGGGAGAAGGAGACATTCTTCCATTCAGATGTGGCGGTGATCTTGAATGCAAAAGAGGGCTTCCTGTGGGTGAAACAGGGCAAGATACATTCCTTGGAATATTGATATCACTGCATATCAGGGAGACGAAATGAGGCCCAGAAGCACAAGTGTTGATATTTATTATCTTCACTGGTGCATGTGTGTGCATATGAGCTATGTTACTTAGACTCGGAAGTGAATGTCAAATATGAGTATATGTCTGGCATAAATATGTTCAGTTTTTTCTAAGTTTTTCCACTTATTTGGAAGTTTATATTCTCATACATATGTCTGAAAATGTATCAGATACGAGTAATTCAACAAAAATAAAGAATTAGAGCAACATAACCTATGAGAGAGAGATGCACACACCTAGCATGCAGTTTTGAAACTCGGGATGAATGAATTGCAAGTTGCTCTGAATCCAGGAAGGAATAATTCCTTGCTTGCCCGATGCCCTGAGATGTCAGTAAGCCAGAGCAACACTAAAGCTAGGTAAAATGTGAAAATTCATGAATTAAACATGCATAATGGACTTGGGCAACAACACAAAGAGGCATAATAAATGACATAAAAATCTACATCAAGAGAAAGCTGAAATAATCAAATTAAAGAAAGAAATAGTTAAAACTGGTCTCTGCCAATGTTCATGCAATAAAGTTACAACATAACTAAGACTTAAAGCAGAGACAGTGGCATCGCTTGCCAAAATACCAATCTCAAAACATTTTCTATTGAGTTAATAATAAGTCTCCATCATCAGAGTCTCAAATTTTGTATTCCGCTTTAGCACTTCTACCCTTGACAAACACAAGGCTTGTAAATAAAATTGGCTATATTATCCTATACTTTTTTTTTTCTCTTCTGGGCCAAAATTCAAATGACGTTAAGGGCTCAAATACCAAAATTCTATAAAGGGATATTAAGGAACCCAAATTGCGGATATATACAGGCAAGACAATGGTTGTGCAGATCAGTTGACAATTTTCCGCTTGTTTTGCGCTCATGGGTTGTTTGCTCACTGCTGCAGGTGGGTACAAACGTTCCATACTACAACCCAGCAACTTAGGCATGCCAGGACCTGGATATATGCCTTGTAATTTTTTGTTTCTTTTTTGGGTTTGGCCACTCCATGCACCCCTCTCCCCCCACCACAATACAAAATGAGAGAAGAAAAAGGGCACTACAAAGTTCAAACATAAGACATGCCTTGGTTTCTTATCCGGCTAATCATGAAGCTTTTGTACATGAAGCAATGAAAAGTTATCATGCATTCAGAATAATTTACTCAATTTAAATTAATGGAGGCTAACCTCCACTGCAGTATCATTTGAGTATGGAAATGATGACAAGGATGATTTGACCCATTTAACATTTATATAGAAATTGCTTTCATTGCCTACAGACTGCTGAAGGTGATGAATGCCATGATATAGGGCATGCTCAAAACCTAGTTACGGATTAAGAAAAGAAATGTGAATAAGAAAAATACCAGAGCTTTTACCCCATTTGAAACACCAGGGGCTGGATCCAAAGACTCGGGATCTGGAATAGGCCTTTCCAAAGGTGCAGCATAATTCACGAATGGGTGATCTAAAAGCTGAACTGCTGTAGGACGATGTTGTGGGTTGCGTTGCAAACAAAGCCGCACAAAATCTTTTCCTTCATCTGAGAGATAGTCTGGAATGTGTGGAAGTTCCTTGCTATTGCCAATCTTGAACATAGCAGCAACCTGACATGCAAATATCACACAATTAGAAATAAAAACTTCAATTAAGTATATGATTGAAAATTTGTACACAGAAACTTGTCTTGAGAAAATATTAACCAAAGACGCAATTAAACATTTTTGAAATTTAAAGATCCTCTCTTTCTACTCTTATAACTGACCCCTTCATATTGACTCCAAGGAGGTTTTGTTGTAGCCATTTCCAAAACAGTGCATCCAAGACTCCATATATCCACAGCAAGGTTGCAACCGCTTGAGTTCCTTATAACCTGCGAAAATAAAAGAACAGAAAATTGAGACACATTATGAAGAAGATTCCACAATTAAAGAAAGCTCAAATCAGATTAACCATGTCTTGTCCTCCCAAGGCTTTGCTTGGTAGAGTGGTAGAAAAAATGAAAAGATGGAAAATTAGAGGAGGAGAAAAGCGATGAGATGAAAACATTTACTTCCATTGATATGTGTCGCAGGAAAGATGGAAAAGTGAAGAGAAAAATAATGTAATTCCATTCATTGCATGGTAGAGTTGAATTTTGAAATTCATAATGTTTTACCATTATAGTTATAACCCTTGCAATTTTTTTTTTTAAAAGGTAAAGTGTAAAAAATGTTGGCAACTGTCAAATATACACACTTTGACTTACATATCTCCCATTTTCTCTCCACTAACCTTTTCAATTTGGAATGATTTTTTTGTGAATGAGAGAAAATGACAATCTTTCCTTTCCTCACATTTTTCTCTCTTGACAAGCACTAGCAAAAATAATTTTTCTTCCACTTCTCCACCTTACCAAGCAAACCCCTTAGTGATGGCTTAGTAAGGCTTGAAATAAACACTAAAACCAAAGAGAAATAAGCCTGACCTCAGGTGCCAACCAGTAAGGGCTTCCTTTAAGCGAAAGTGGACATGACTGCCCTGCAATCTGCAAAGCAGATATTGTGTAAGTAGGAAATAACCTTACAGAAGAAAGTCTAATAATTTAATAATAATGCCGCATTAAATAAGTAATAAATTTATCTTCACAACATTGGACTCCCTCCAATTTAATTTAATTAAGTTCATTTAAAACAAAAATGATTATGCCTACACTTACATGCTTTGCCATCCCAAAGTCTGCCAACTTAACACGACCATTAGGGTCTACGAGGATGTTTGCTCCTTTAATATCTCTGTACAAAATAATTTAGGATAGGAAGATGAAAGTATTTTCCTTGATGCAAATGAAAGTAGATAGCTACCACGAAGTTAAAGTTCTAAAATATCAGATAAGGGATAGATAACCCAACACACCTGTGGACAGTAGATTTCGAATGTAGGTAGGCAAGCCCAGACAAGATCTGTTGAGTATAACTGCGAATTGCTAGTTCGCCAAGCTGCCCATACTCCTGGAGAATTTTATAAATAGACCCACCAGATACATACTCAAGATAGATGTAAAGTCTGTCATCTACCTGTTCAAGAATTTATTCCAAAGTTCTGTGAGTGAAGCATAATAATGATAGTCTCTTGTAGTTAGGTAAGTCAAGTGACCAGAAATATTGTTCCCAAAAGTTTTTTAACATTATATGATTCACCATTTCTGAATACATTCAGAGCAACTCTTTTGGATAGAACCATTTGGTCAATGGAACTTTAGAATCTTAATAAATATTTTAAATAACCATAATAAACAATATGTAAAACCAATAAACAGATTTTCAAACATTGGGCACACCTTTTCAGACCCATAGTATTGCACAATATTCGGATGCCGTAAGCGGCTCAATAAAGCAATTTCCTGTCAGAGCAATGAGAAGATGAATTTATTTCATAGCCATAACCAAGGAAAAGCATAACAAGGACTGCCTTATTCCATTTGGCATCGTCTGGACAATTGAAAGCTTCCTAATCTGATGGAAAAACAGCTTACTTGCATCAACTGCTTAGTGCTTTCTTTTGATTTGGCATCATCTGAGAATAATGTAACTTCCTTCATCGCACACATCTCACCACTCTCACTGATGAAGGTGGAAAACGTAATCAGATATAAACAAACGCCACTACTGACAAATATTTCAAAAGGGAAGACAAGAAGAAATTTCGTGATGCGCACTAGTTAATTATATATTGCAATAGGCACATGCAATGATAAAATAAAATAAACACTGAAACATCAGTCTCAATTGCTCAACTCAAGCTGGACTAGCATAAGGCATAAAACTGGATACATGTCAATTTCTCAGCATAAAATACAAAAGAAACGAATTTAAATAACTACTTCCTTGGAGTATTATACCTGTTAAAACCAACATAAACATGACCAAATGTGCCTCTACCCAGAAGCTTTCCTTTTTTCCACCTTGACCCAGGGTTGACAGGATTCTCTACCATTCCTGGACTTCGTGGCACAGAAGGAGATGTTGCTGCTGAATTTGAATGGGAGAAAGGAGAACAATTGGAAATTGTTACAGGAGGAAGGGGCAACCTGTGGCTTTGTTGTTTCCCATCCTCATGCGAGGTAGTATGTGACTCAATGGCTGTACCTGCTGATCTAGGATGAATAGGAGTGACAGCACCACTATGAATTCTGGAACTGGGACCAGCACTGGTCATCCTGGGACTTAGTGTTGGAGAATACTCAGGGCTGCCCCTACTCGGTTGCCAAAATAACTGTCCGGACATATCTCCACCCATTGAATTATGCCCAGAATTGTGACCTGAACCAGGACTGGAGCAATGGCCTGACCCAAGCAAAGTGACATCAGTATAAGTCTTTGCAGCACAGAACGGAGAGTTCATTACTTGCTCTGTGCCAAAAGCTCTCATCGGGCTTCTAGAAGGACTTGACATGGAGCTGTCTGGAGCACTGCTGAAAGCACCGTGATGTGGAATCAGTATATTTGGCACATGATTGCTTAAAGGTCTCCTTTTATGTGATTTTGGGGAGATACTACTACCAAATGATATGTTAGCCTGGTTTTTTGCCTCTGTTGAGTTACTTTGGTTCACCGTAGAGGATTGATCATTGAGCATCAAACTGAAGAAAAAAGAAGAAAAAATCTGTCACGGACAAATTTTTAGCAAACAAAAGACAGAAGAGAGCCAGAAGTAAAACGTAAAATACTACAATGCTATGTTTGTCAAATAATACATCACCATTGCAAGCACCATGATTAACAAGAAAACAGCAGGCTCACCAGGAAGGGCTGCTTGTAGCAGTTCTAGTCGCATTATCATAATCAGTAGCTTGAGGACTACGATGATGCAAGTCAGTGGGATCATCACTTTCCACGGAGCCCTCACTGGAAACTGAAGCAGTAATGTAATCTCCATCTAAGTCATTAGGATTTGGCCTATAACGTATGCATCCAGGTCTAGGAAGTGGCAGAAATAGCAACGATTTGGAGCCTTTTTCTGGCCTTGCTTTTGTTGATATACCAATTCCAGAATCTGTACGAGCCACATTTGCTGGATTCAGATGAGGAAGAGGAAGTGGTTGAGCATGAGGCCTTTCAGCAAAACTTTGACACCTAGAAACCCGTTTAGAAGGTGAAGAAGACCTTGATTCTACTGGGGATTGAGATCCCTTTTCCGAAATTGCGTCAATGCAATGTCTTCGCGATACTTCTAATCTACTGTTTTGTTTACCTTCAGATGGACTCTTAAATTTTCGGTGCAAGGTATCAATGAAACTTTCCTTGCTAGTTTTCTTCTTCACTTCTTTGGATGATGGCTTTCCCCACCATGAAGGCATGCTTCTAATTGCTAAGATCTACAAATACTAATTGGCAAGTCTTTCTAAAGGAAAACCATTTCCAAATATCATGGTAAAACTCTAGAGCACAAGACCGATATAAGATTCAGATTTTTTAATCCAACAACACATTCAAAATAAAGAAAATTGGGAAAAGTCTGGATTGTGGAGGAGGGATCCTGTGAGCTTCACAATCAACACCAAATGCTAGAATCTGCAGGCAAGAACAAAGTTCGGATGGAGGACGGACCACATGCTTATTTTACTCAAAAATTTTAAATAGCATGCCCAACAACGAGCAACTCGGGTTCATACTCCATACAGTACAGAAATTAACTACTTCAAGTACTTAAGACAGGAAAACATAACATTTTTTTTGACAAACGAGCGCATCTATTTATGTTAATGCATATTCGTTTACTTCAAACTAATAACTTCCATCACATAGAGTGGAACAACAAGATATACAAAAATTATGCACAAATAAACCACAGTACCTCAAATTTCTTAATTAGAGAAATCAACTCCAAGGCGTACATGCCACAAAATTCATATCAAACATTATCATTAAAGCTGAAACCAGCCTTATTAAACCTCAGTCCCTAATGCCTTCCACCTTTAGGGTTTCTCAGATAAACCCTTTAGGTCCCCAAACGACCAGGTTTCTCAGTGATTCACTTCTACCTCATGGAAAACCCTGAGAGAGGATAACATTTGACTTCACCGATGTAAAAAAAAAAACCACGCCTTTTTCTATAACCATAAACAAACTCAAATTCAATCCCTATCTACAACAAACATCTCTCAAAATCCATACTCCAACAGAAAAACACAATGATTTTGGATCTCAAACTTTATATTGTTTAGACTGTAAAATAATACTTAAAACTTTTTCTTTTCTCTCCGAAATTTCCTCCGAAACAAAACAAAAACTTACACACTCAAAACTGCTCAAAACGTAAGTTCCAATCAACAGATCTACATACAAACTCCAGAAAAAAAAATACAACAAATTCCAACGAACACCGAAATCAACTGACAAATAGTAGTTAACAAAAATGTAACAAAACAGGGGAAAAAAAAAAAGAAGACTTACTTCAAATGCTAGAAGCTACGAATCTGAGCTGCAACGCACTGATAAATTGACGAAAATCGAGAAAGAATCTGAATTATATCATCCAATATATAGCCAACTAAGAAACAAAAACCAGAACACAATAATAATAATAATAATAAAAAATAGAAATTTACACTAAATTAAAAGAGTTTTCCTTTTTCCTTTAGATTTTGTAAAAGTGTTAAGAGTCTGTTAATAGATCGCGTAGAGATAGACGCCGATAGAAATGGAGAGAGAGTGTGTCTGAGTTAAGACATTGAGTTGCGCGAATGTTGATTTTGGAATATTAAAAAAAATAATAACATATTAACTAATAGATATTAAATTTAATAATTTATATATTTGTATTATATTTATATATTTTATTATATTATAATTATATATAATATTTTTATTTTTATATTAATTTTAATAAATTTATAATTTATATATATAAATTTTTAAAATATATTCATATTATATTATATTATATTTTATAATTTTATATATATCATATTTATAAAATTATATTTGTTCGTAAATACACTTGCCCTACGTTTAGTTATCTGTTTAGATCGAAAGGCTCGATCTTTTATGGTAGAACCTTGGATGATAGTGGATTTGATTATTATTATTATTTAATATCAATAATTTACTTATTTATTTATAAATATTACAGGTGTTTAATGGGTCAAGTTGAATTAAGTTACGAGTAAAAAAAATTTAAATTTTTTGTTTAAGTCTTAATTAAGTTTGATTTGATTTGTTTAGATTATGTTCATAATTAATAAATAATTAAAAAATTATTTTATATTAATATTTATATATTTTTTAATTAAATTTATATAAAATTGTTTAATTATTAAATATTATTTCAAGTAGAATCACATCAGCTTAAATTGATAAAAAAACATATCCAAAGCTCGAGTAAGGGGATAACTTAACTTGTAAACAGTGACACTAGCTAAACAAATAGGTGAAATGTTTTATTAATACTTTTTTTAAAAATATTTTTCTATTAATCATTTGAAAAAAAATGATTTCAATTTTTTTATTTAAAAACATTTTAATAATTATTAAATTTAAGTGAAAAGACATATGCTAGAAATTTAAAAATAATATTTTATCAATTTCAATATTTTATATTCCATTAATAAATTTTAAATAAATATTTAAAAAAACAATATCAATCAATTTAAAATATATTTTATTAATCTCATAATTTCATTAAAATCGTAAGTTACTTGATTCGAGTATCAAGATATTTAAATTTAAAATCGAACTTAAATTTTTTTTCAAACCGAACTTGAATAATTAAAGTAATATAACTCTGTCCAAGTACAATAAAACACAATAATTTTGATAAATTAAAAGTGTCTATAACCAAAATAATAGCTAAAATTTTTTGGAGTTATTATTATCTAATTGATAAAAAAATGCAAAAGAAAGTTATTTGCCCGAACTTTATGGTTACCTAAAAGTACCTTTTAATCATTACGCCTATATTAGCTTAAAATTCAAAGAAGAAAACATAAGAGAAAGAAAAAAACAATGTTGCAACAAGCGCCTTTGGTCTTTACCATATTTTTAAAATCAGTTAAATTATTATTTATAATAATATAAAATATAATAATTAGTTAATTTGATTGATTTTAATGCATTACAAGAATGTATTAAGTAATTTAATAACTTGAAAACTGTAAATTAAAAACAAATCTTATATTATAATTGGATTTGCTAACGAAAAATTAAAAAAAAAAAGCAGATAAAGTCATATTATAATTAAATTTTGCTTTATAATATCTCAAGGTATTTTTTAAAGTTATAATAATATATAATTATATATTCAATCAATGGGTTGAAAATGATGAAAATTTATATGATACTATTATCATAAATAATATATTAATTAATGTTAAAGAATATCTTCAAAAACCGCTGTTAGCAATTATCAATTTATTAAAAAAAAATGTTAATCAATATGGTCATATTATAGAAAAAATTGTAATTAATGCATTCCTTTTTTTTTTAAGAATTTAATAAGATAACATATTTGATGAAAAATTAAAAATAATAATTAAATGTAAAGGTTAATTGGTGTATAATATTAATTAAAGTGATATTAAAATGAAAAATATATTTAATAAATTACTATTTAATTTCAATAAAAATAATACATTAAATGTAAAATATTTTTTTAAATTAATAATTAAATAATTTTTAATTAATGTAATTAATTCATAATTAACTAGTCTTTAATTGATAGTTATAAATATCATTTGTTATCCGAATATTAATTATATTATATGTATTGAATTTGTAGAAGAAGATAGTTAGGAAGGCTCGGGACATGAAAAGATTTGTTAAAGGCCCAAAATTATTATAGTTACGCTTAGTTCATTGAAC
>JBBYHM010000027.1:2836552-2847458 GCA_038381775.1 Adansonia rubrostipa
ATCCCTCTACCTAGAATTAGGTTTTAGTTGAGAATACCAAGCACTGTTTCGACCGTAAAACCAAAGAAAACACTGAGAACTTCCAGGAATAGGATCATCCCACATGTACTTTGGCCTGCCTCTCGGCTGCCTCCTTTTTTTTTCTTTCAGAGTCTTAAGAGCTAATAAGACTTGGAAGTTAGAAACACACTTGCAATTATTGAGGAAAAGGCACATGCAACAACTGCAATACCACAGGCAGTCCACAGTTGACAACTCGTCTGGAAATAAAATATTTTTTATGGCCTAATTAAGACCAAGATCAACTGACATCAATTGTAAAAAATCTTTGTTTTGTTTGAATTATTTAACTAAACTTTGCAGTTGCAAGTGTGGATGGTTTTTGGTCTCTCTCTTCTTTTTCCTCTTTCATAATAAGACATCACAACTCCCATTTATGATTTGGCTCTTTCCTTTGTTTTTTTTTTTTTTTTACTTCTCTCTGTCTCTCTCTTTCCATTCCACCTTTGTCCTACCATCTCTTTATTACTATTAACTTATCAAATATAACCATATTTCAAGAATTATAAATTTATAAAAATTTTGATACATTAATAATTTATATTATATAAATTTTAAAATATTTATATATTTATATCATGTTTTAATTATTTTATATCATATTTTTATCATTTTTTTCATATCATTAATTTTTATATTTTATTTACATTTTTTTTTTCGTGTTGACAGCCTCTAACTAAGTAATTCATTTTTTTCATTAAACATCATAGAAAAGGCCCAAGTGTACTTGTGACTGCCCGAATCAAAGCCTAGGACTTCGTCATGGGCTCATGGCTGATCAAGAGAGTCAGGTCTCAGGCCAACCATGAATAGGGACCCACATTGACAGGCCTTCAGCCTAGAATAAGATCACTAGAATATAGATCAGCTGAACTCTGAAAGTATACGTCGCTGCCTGTAACGTGTAAATGATCTTCTCAACAATCATTTTCCACATATTGAATTTTTGGACATCTTCCCAAAGTGCAGATAATCTTTGGTCCCCCTCTGTGTCTATGCTTCGAAAAAAATCTAAGCTTTCGTTAAACTCGGACTAAAATCACCCCTTTCAAATAACCGCAGTTATGGTCATGGCCACAACCATCTCAACTTCCACATTCTTGCGCACAACTTCTGTTAGCTCCAACTCAACTTCCTGCTCCTTGTCTCCTTTGGTTTCATTTCGCAAAGCCTTGCCTTTCCGCTTCTCCACGTGGTTTCCTCAATTGGGTCCAGCTCTTTTATCTCAATGGAGTGGTTTGAAGCAACTGGGCATTTCAATCTCGCCAAAATCTCTTAAATTTGGTAGCTTTTGTTGTTTCCCCCCATTCTGGGTTTCCTTTTTTAGGCTGCACTTCATTTATTTTGATTCTTTAATCTGTTTTTTTTTTTTTTTGTGATCATTCAGAAAAAAGGGGAAGATGTAAAGGTAAGGTGGTTCATGCATCTCTGTTTGGGGTTGGAGCTCCTGAGGCTCTGGTTATTGGGGTAGTTGCTTTGTTGGTGTTTGGTCCCAAGGGTCTGGCTGAGGTATTTTCTGCCTTTATACTTAGGGACCGTTCATTGACGTTTATATTTTCTTTCAATTGCATGTTGTTTCATGTATTTTCTTGCGGGTATTGGATTGAGGTAGTCCTAAGCTTTGGAAACATAGGCCTCATGGCAACTATTTTCAGGGTTTTGCTTCACTAGTGACTATAGCACTGGTTAAGGATTATTTAATTACTAATTTAAGAAAGGCTTTTTCTCATTTAATACATTACTTCCACTGATTTTAAGTAAAAATAATGCATTAATTACACTTTTATTTCTATATTTATCCCCTGGTTAGCATTTCTCTTCAAATATCAATCTCTATTTAATGCTTCAAGTAATGAAAAATTCCCAATGAGTTAAGAGACAAACTGCAATAGATGGTATACAGTCTGACATAAGCCAGGGAAAGATATGGTGTTAGTTCTTTTTCTAAAGAGTGGGAGGATAAAATGTTGTTCCTGAAAATTCGAGCTGGTCTAGTGTTGGATTTTCTAGACAATACCTAGCTTTGCCTGAAATTTATGTGGTTTCTTGTCTTGGTAGATATTTTGAATTTTTGATATCTCTTATAAGAGAATCCACAGGACCATGTATATTAATTGACAGCTGCTTAGCATCTTAGATGATGAAAGATCACTGATGAATCCTTTTTATTCAGATGATAGTCTTATTTTGTTCTATCAACATACTGAAATTCACTGCTTGCTGCTTTTATCAGACTTAATGTGGTTTCTTCTGACAAGATAATGTCTAAATGCCCTTAATGCGAAAACTATTTTTTTATGTGACAATCTTAGCCCAATGCGTTCCAATTAATGATCTTTGTTGACTTTATGATTCCCATGACTTTCCCATTATCTGGCAAGAAAAAGACCATCGTATTACCCTATTTTAAACTCTGTCCCTTGTCCTTTCAGAGCTCGTTCAAGCTTATGCCTTCCTGATAAGCATGCTTGGTTGTTTGTAGTGATCCAGATCTTTAGTGTTAAGTATTATACGTCTTTACCTGAGATCCATCTTGACATTTAACTAAATGGCTCAATCTATCTAGAAGCCTTAACTTGTGGGGACTGGAGAGTTAAAAAATGCTGATATTGCTATATATTGCATTTTATGAATTAGACTTCATGTTATTCAAATCTATCGGATGAACATTTCCTTTGGTATTGTGATGAGGATCAGTAATCAATTATTAGATATGGTATATATACAAAGTCTGAAGTGCCATAAAAGGATTAAAAGAAAACAGATTAAGTGCCTGGCTGCTTTGATCCTTTAAGCAGAAGTTGCATTGTGTTACTAGAATTTGTTTACAACTGCACATAGCTGTCATTTTGATGCCTTTATGTAAGTTAGATGATTATTCTTGGAGTTTAGCAAGATTTGGTTACTAACTGTTTAGGCTGCATTTTATTGTTACTTTTGCTACTTGTTTTAAATAATTAAAAAATAGAAAATAGAAAACTTGTTGGTATACAAAATATGTGACTTTCCTTTTATATGAGATAATTATGTATAAATTTTGTCACATTTGAGCTACATATTCATTTTTAGTTGAACATGATTTTGCAGTTTACTATTCACTTGTTCTTCGTAGCAACTTTTGAGGAAACAAAAACCAAGTACTAATGTCAAACAAGCAACCAAACAGAACCTTATATAGTTAGGATAATATTCTGTTCAAGTTAAATCCTTCTGGCATCTCAAATGGCCTGTTAAAGTGCAGGTTGCTAGGAATCTGGGAAAAACATTGCGTGCATTTCAACCCACCATTAGAGAACTTCAGGTAGGGCCTGAGCCCCGTCCGTTTACTTACCTTGTAATAGCTTTGCCCTTCTGAATTCTTCGCCTTTATATCTTCTGTGAAGGAAGTTTCCAGGGAATTCAAGAGCACCCTTGAGCGGGAGATTGGTCTTGATGAAATGTCAAGTTCGCCACAAAATACACTGAATAGAAACAGCCCCTATCTAAGTAAATCTACCCCAACCCCTTCCTCAGTTGCCAGCACTGAGGAAACTGATAGCAAGACTGACCCCAGTGAGCGCTTTATATTCTTATATTTAAGGCTATTAGTGGCATGAATTTGTCTTTTAGGGTTTTTGATCCATCATGAGATTTTTCCTTTGAATCTCATTTATGTTATTGCGTGGATCTCTTCCCCTTGAACATGCAATAAATGCTACCCGATTGGGTTCAATCCTGCTGTTTGACGGCTTAGTGGAAGGAATTTCCTTATTTCTTATCCCATTCCCTTTATATCTTCCAATGAAATTTAAGAACCGTGCAGTTCATCACCTTACTGCAGGCGGTACTTCATCCGCGAATGAGGCTTATACGAGTGAAGAGTACCTAAAGATCACGGAAGAGCAGCTAAAAGCTTCAGCTTCCAAACAGCAGGGCCAAACTGCATCTCCTGGACAAAGCCAGCATGAAGGTCGGTTATTCTTCCTCCTCTTCTTCTCTGTCACTTGCCTTTCTTTCTCACTGTGATTTTGTTTGTGTGAATTGGTAACAGCTACTCCCAAAGAAACTCCCGCTGTGATGCCACCATCTCAGAAACCCGAAAGCGAGACATGAAATTGCATGAATGGAGAATGAGTTATCTAATCCAATAATCTTACAGTAGCCTCAGAGCAATGGACTACAAATCTCCCTGAAAATCTAAACGGAGAAAGGAAGAAACCCGAGGTGTTGTCCCTTTTTTTTTTTCCTTCTAAAGTGTGGTCAAGTGACCGTATATTAGTTCTTGAAAATGTCTCTTACGTATTCACCAGGAGTAATTGTACAACATAATTTAACATCAAGCACCATATTCATTGGAGGAATGCCGACTTCTGGTGCTAGTGAATGGTGAATCCCTCTTTATTCTTTTTGTTCACTTCAGAAGATGTTTGTCTGCATTTTAGCTAAAAGCCTGTATGATGAAACAGTAAAAACAAAGTGCTAAGCCCCTACGGTCGAAGCTTTAGTAATTAACATCAACCAAAAGGCAAAGAATGAGAGACCCGCTCGCTTTGTTTCAGTTAATGCGTTGGGCCTTTCCTTGGTCAAACGAGCCACATGAAAGGGAGACAGATGCGACATATTTGGGATTTTGAACATGATTAAGATAGATATGAAATTAAAAAAAAAAAAAGGAAAAATGTAATTTTTTTATTATGTTTGCTTAAATCTGTTCGTATTATATTTTTTTAATTTATTTTTATAAAAATATTTATTTTTAATCTCTAATGATTTAATATTTTTTATTAAGTTTTAAAATAAAAAGAACTTCTTACATATTTTATACGTTAACACTTTAATATTATATATATTTATTTTTTATAAAATAAATTTTCATAATATATGTAAATATAAAATTAATTTATATTATAAAATTAAAAATTGGTTGGGTCAAGATAGGTTTAGGTTGTGAACGTTAAAGCTAAAGTTCGATTTGCTCTTATGAAGGTTTAATTTTATTGCTTAAATTTATTTTTTAAATTTAATATTTTCATCTAAATTTTTTTAAATATGAAATTATTTTTTAAATTTAAATAAATAATTTAACTAATAAATACTCGACACGATATAAATACGTAACTTTAACTTATCAAGACCAGGCGTTTTGCCAAGTGGTTATAAGTACCACATTGCGTATTAGGCCTAAGGGGAGTGTTCAGATGGCTTAAGTTCTACTCTTCAGGTGGCTCTGGGCCTTTAAGAAAAAAAAATTGATTCTGAAATTTAATTTTTGAAGAGTAGAGATGGCGTATGATCGAATATTTGGATTTTTTTTTTGGTGATTTCGAGTACGAATCAACATAATTGGTATAAAATTTTAATCTATTTATTATTTGTATTAAATCAAAATATTATTATTCAAATTTCAATTAAATAATATTTTATTAAATATCTGAATCTGCTAAATATTTTAATTTAGTAAGTCAATTTTTTTAAAAAATAAAATGATAAATTTAAACAAAAATTAAATTTAGATTCAAAGTCAATCATAATTATCAATAGGCAAATTTTAAAATACAAAAACATAAAGATGTTTAACATAATTAATTAATATATTTTATTTAATAATATTTTTAAATTATTATTTCATTATGCTTGATATAGCATATTATTTTAAAATTTAAAATTAGCTTATTTGAAAAATCCTTAGTAATTAACATTAATGTCAAAGTTTATTCTCCCCGTAATTATAAATTTTTACATTTTACAAATAAATCAAAATCTGTTATCTATATAATTAATGTGAATTCAAATAATAAATATCTAAAAATTCATATCTATACCTACTCCCGTGAGAGTTTGTGAAAGTAAACATAGACCTGAACAGATATCTTCTGCCTTTTTATCGTGCTCCTTTATTTATCCATTAATATTTTGTTACATAGTATATAAAATAAAAACATAATACGTTAACAAGATGTTGTTGGTGGAGCATATGGATCAATTTTTTTTCTAGGATGGTCACCAATAATATAGGCCATTTAATTGAAGCTGGAGGCTACAAAAGGGCTGTTTGACCTGCCAAAAATGGCTCATGTTGACGTTTATCTATGTCAATTGTTTTAGTTGAGTATTCCCATCCAAGCAAAATAATGGCCAAAATTAGTTCAAAGGTCAGCTGTTTTGAGTAAGTTAGCCGACTCTATCGTCAATCCAGTGGAAGGGACGTGTCGACAAGCAGTTACCTTGAATGGCCGGCTTATTTAAAGTGAATTATTATTTCCTAAGCTTTACTATGCCTTTCGTTGCATCTCAGCCAAACTTTTTTATAAGCTGCCTGCCTCGACAATCAATGTTATTGTGTCAGCATACACAATGCAATCCAACCTCTCGCATGGACCAAGTTTCCACTTTCAGTTCATAATGAGAAAGTGTAATGCTGCTAGTCATCATCTCTAAATATTACATGTAGGACAAGAAAAGAAGGTTGAGATTTATCAATCAGCCATTGCTAGCCTAGAAATTTATAGGTGCACTGGCAACGAGTGTTGCATGCAAGTAGATCTAATCTAATAAAATGATAACCGAGTCTTAATTTATAGGGTGAGATAGGCTACAATTCATGCAGGGCTAGCCATTGCTAGCCTTGCTTCCGACAAAAATTGCATGATAAAATGAATTTGTTTCCTATTGGACTAAGATACATTGTGTAGCGCTCTCTCAACTTTAGTATCAGAAAATTAGCTCATACTGATTCACATTTTACCTTGAATTAGATTTTATAATTTTATACACTACATAAATATATATATAAATTATTAACTGCTGTTTAGAATGATTTCAACAACATTGTCAAACGACAGAATTCCAATCAATTTGTATGTATAACCCATAAACTCATGTCGATAGTTCAGTGCTTTTAATTGAAAATCCATTATTAATTTCATAAAGCCATAGCCATTAACAACACAGAATCGATCCATAGGTAAACTCTTACCTTACTAACAAGTCAAGCAAAAATTCTTCCCACGGTTAACCCACCCCCCCCCCCCCAAAAAAAAAACCCAACATGAACGTGAAAATTATTTTACTACAGTTTTTAACACGGATCTTGTTTTGAGGGTGCAAATTAGTTTCAGATTTATCGTGATTAATTCGTATTTTAATCAACGAAGTTTTTGCATGATTAAAATAAATGTGAAAATGGCACCCTCTTCATATGTTAATCCGTGTTGAAAGAACTAGACTTCCATGAGAAACTCCTTATCTTTCTCCAGCTGCTCCATGGCTCCAGCTTCCAAGGTGATCCCAACGTCAATGCTCCGGCCGCCGCTCTTCCCTTGATACAAATTCACCGACCCATCAAACCCGTTGTTGGAACCACTCCTCACCCCTTCTGGTTTTCCCCACCCGAAATCCACATCGTAAACCTTAAACCTGGGAGAGCTCCCAACAATCAAGCAGTTGACACCAGCATCCTTGACCTCGAAAATCTTGGGTGCAGCTTCCCACTCCTTGTTACGTTCCTCGATGGCCTTGGCATCGTGTGCTTCTATAGCTTTTTGTACAACTGATGCACCGAACTCCGATGGATTCTCCAGCAATAACCCAGCTGCCGTGGCTGTGAAGATGGCTTGAATCAGGTTACCGAAGTAACTTTCGGGCATGGGTGGATCAACCCTTTTGCGACAATCTGCAAAGATAGTGAAAAACGTGTAGTCTTCAGGTTTAAGGTTACGTGCTCGAGTTACATGTTGCCAAATGTGGGCAGTTAGAGACTGAAAAGTGGAGAAAGGTTTAGAGCCGTCTGGTGGTGAGTTAGAGTTGGCTTTTGACTTGATCTTGTCGATGGCAGCTTCGGAAAACCTGAAGAGTTTCTCCCTCAGTTGCGGGCCTTGCATGGCCTCACGGTTGGATGGAAGCGAGATTTCCAGCTTCACGCGGGTGTTCCGGGCTTTGGTCCGCTCGAGAAACGGTGGGACAGCGACGGAGTTTGACCCGCTACAGATTTGGGCCCATGAGCTCATGAAATGCCACGTTGAGGTTCCATCAAGGATGGCATGGTTGAACGCGCACCCCATTGCCAGTCCGTCTTTCAACTTCGTTAACTGTTCGACAAACTCATCGTTAAGATAAACAGTTAAAAAAGTTTTAGAACATAGAATATGCGATAGATCTTAATCGGTCGTTAAATATTTCACCAACAAAAAAGTAAATGCAGGAGACCCACGTCCTTTTCTCATGATGCAACTTTAACGACCGGCGGTGATCATATTATATACAAAATATGAAAAAAAATTAAAATACTATATAAAATATAATATAATAAAAAATAATATAAATATAATATAAATATTTTAAATATTTTAAAATTTTTTATACTATAAATTATTAACATTATCAAAATTCATATAAACCTCTTTATGATAAAACATCCTAGTAAGATACATGTAGAAGATTTGACATGCCTAGAGAAGAGCAATTTTAAGAAGTTCTTCCCTTTCCAAGAAAGAAATAAATAAAATTCTACTGCACTATTATTTTATGATTAAGGAGTCCAGCAAGGTTTTTGCTTAATTCAACGCATGCATTGGCTCCTTTTATGAATCATATTAACCGAGTTATTCACAAATATATATGCTGCAGTAATGCTGTAATGGAATATGCTCCTTTCCCTCCTGGCTGAAAGGTCTTTTCATCTATGAAAATGAGTTTCAATCTCAAATTCTTAGTAAACCTCCACGATATCTTAAAAAATAGTTTTGATTACCAAATAACCATGAATTTGTAAATGTATTATGCACTATGAAAGCCAAATCCTGATGCCATCTAGTAGTGGAGGAACAGCAAGAAGTTAAAGAAATATATGTAAATTTACCTGCACAGACAACAAAGGCCTGTGCAAGCCCTCCAAGTTGAGGACATCATTGTAGGGTATCAGGTCCTTGAGATAGCTCGTGCCATCATCAGCCGCAAGTTCGTTGACGCTGATCCCTTCGGCGATGGCTTCCAACACCTCAACACCATCGTCCACATCATCATCGTACTCCACCCTGAAAACCCCTTCCTCGTCTTTTCCAAGCTTGCCTCCCAGCTGATAAAACTCCTCCAAAACAACCCTGAGCCCATCCTTGAGTTTCTCAACCTTCTCCTCGAACTCCCCACCCTTGTAAAACAACAACTTCTGGTTATAATAGAATGCCAGATACGGGAGATCGAACGTGACCAATTGACATTCTTTTCTCCCTATAATCTTTCCAGGCTTGACATGGGTTTTGCTGTTGATTTTAACCTTCGCCATCTCTTCCTTCTTCCCTGCTTCAGCTGTCTTATTGTTGATGATTGTTATTTTCTCAAAGATTCAAAGAGCTGTAGGTAGAATAAGGAGACTAGACTGTAGAGATACTTATAGAGGACTGGAGATGACGTTATTAGGGCTGCAACGCATTAATGGGGGATTCATGAGAGCAGTTGTGATCCATTAATTTGCCGAGTCCCCCCTTACTGGTTTTGGAAGCAGTTGGGGTTAAAAAATGTGCTAAAATCAATGTCAACATTAAGGTCCAATAAGGCACTTAATTAGTTCCAATCAGATAACAAATAAAGGCAAAAAAATTAATTGATATTAAATTTAATTATAGGATATGTAAGATGATGATAAAGTAAATTATAATGGTAAAATAAATTGATTAGTAAAAATATTAAATTAAAATATATATAATAAATAATAAATAAATTATATTTAAATTAAATAATAAAATATACATATCAAAATTATATTTTATGTTAAATAATAATTAAAAATTATTAAAATTATATGTATATTAAAAACAAATTAATAAAGTAAAGCTAAAAGAAATAAAAATAATTAATTTTAAAATAAAAATAAATGAAAATTTTAAAATAATATTTTGTATTTTATATAATTATTTATTTTTAATTAATCATATTAATTAATAATGAAATGTGTACTTTTAATTTATCATATAATATAACCTATTAACTATATTAAATAATAAAAATAAAAAGAAATTTGCAGGTGCAAATGTCCCTGCACTATTCACTTAATATGAAAAAACAAAAAAAGGACTTTATAGGAAAAACGCCCTCCCACTGGGAGAGCATTTGCCCACTAGAGCATGAACCTCCGCTGAAGATTGAAGACACCAGCACGATTGATAGTTATCCAAACAAAAAGTGCGACCCGATTGAGATGAAAAACTACTTTAATCGGACTGCACCAAAAGTCCATTTGTATCTAAATGGACCCTAGAAACACCTCAAAATTTTTATCAAAATCCCATATAATATGATCCATCAGGGTAAATTTTAAAGGAAAATGTTAATTCCAGTGTGATTCATAAGCCCCCGGATGATAGCTGACTCTAAACATAGTTTTAAAGTTTAAATGTTAACAAGCACAAAGCCGCCGGTTTAAAGTTTAATTCATTAGAGAATAGACTTCCTAGAAAATAAGTAAAGAAAGCCGATGTACGCTCATCAAGAAAGCAAATAATAATAATAATATAAGAAACAATTAGTCAGTTACAAATATATTAGATTAGATTAGATTTGACTGAATCTTTGTTTTGTGAACCGAGCAAATGGGCATGAGAGCATCTATATTTTCAAACTAGATGTGTCGTAATTACTGACGAAATTGCTAAACCCTTTGAACAAATCGGTTTATTTTTATTTTTGGATTAATGTCTTGTTCAAGCATTTTGTTTATACAACATGTAATCAGTTGGTATGACTACAATTCCATGGAATATTTGGATATCATCATGTATTTGGAAAGCCGGCTCTTCGGTGGTTTTCAAGTTTCAACTTTGTTGTTCCATCATTTTACTAAAAAATTTGTATTTGATATGTTCTTACTGAATCT
>JBBYHM010000027.1:2861429-2871594 GCA_038381775.1 Adansonia rubrostipa
TTGTCTGAGTATTTGTTGTTAACTTTACTACATTTTTAGATTTTTTTTCCACTAAATTAAGATGCAATTAAGTTTTCCAGAAAGTAGTAGTGTTTATAGGTAAGTTAAGTCGTGGTTCCAAAAATTTTTTAAAAACTAGTTTAGCATTATTGTTGAAAAAAGCTTGAATTAGAAAAAGTTTGGATTGAAAAACGTGTATTTAAAATGTGTAGCGAAGAAATGTGGCTTAAAAATTTTTAATTGTTTAGTTGATAAAATGCTGATAGGAATTGAAATTATAAAAAATATATATATATTTAAAATAATACAATTTCAAAGAGCCGAAGGTAGTAAAATTATTTTATCTAAAAAGGCTAATTTTCAAATTATAAAAACTCTATTTTCTTGGTTTGTTTTATTTGGCTTGTCAAATTATGATTTTAAAAATAAAAGTTAAAAATTTTTATCGGTTTATTATTGTTTTTGCAATGAAACATAGATTTTGACCTTAAACGTTATGCTAATAGTAATGCTAAACGAGTCTTAAATTTTTTGCTTAGGCTTGAATTGGACTCAACTTAAAAAATCAAATTACTATTTATAAATTAATAAAAAATTTAAAAAATTATATTAATATTAATATTTTTATTATTAAATTTAAAAATATATTTTTATTATTTAACAATAATTCAGATTAAATTAAATTATAAAAAATTATATTCAAAACATAGTCCGAACCAAATGAGTAATTCGATTCATGTACAGCTTTAAAGTTGATAATGAGTTTTTATGTTTTTGGCCTAATGAAACGAGAAAAGCAATTACAAGGCACTTTTATTATGGCTTATGCTAGTATGCTACTGATAACAAACAAGGCTATCTAAAAAGTTCCAGCTGCAACTTGATATTGGGTGTCATCTCATCACAAAAGTAAGTATTGTTCTGACCCCTCAATTGTTGATGGCCACCTCAACTGTTCTGCATTTTGTTATGGGTTAGAACTTCAAAGAAGGTAACATTAAGATTCTCAGTACAAACACTGACTGAATTGAAGTTTATTTGTTTCTTAAGCACTCAATAGTATTATTAGATTGACATGTGTAGTTACACTAATAGAAATAAGAAATGAGGTTACACTGTCTTTGGTATTGAAGTGAACGATAGCAAACGTCGACATATTTAAGGAGAAATTGGTGTAATTTAAATATTTTTATAAAACAACATTTTATTCCAACCATGTCAAGAAATTAAAGAAAAATAATTAAAAACCATGCTAAGTTTTAGTTGCATAATTTGTTGCCAATGGATGATTATTGAAAGCCAAGTTTTAGTTTAAAAGATAATAATCGTATAAAAAGGACGTGATATTCCGTGGGGGAAGCGCGGGGAAAGTTACTTTAATTTGAAGGGGGAGAATGTAAGGGAAACACCGAGTTGAACAGTTGAGTCTTAGCTCGAACTTTAAATTCTGTGTTGGATTTTATATTGTTATTTTATTCGTCGGAGTTGAATAATATTTTAAGGTTGGGGCTGGGCCAACGTTGGCAACTTTTAAGGATTTGAAAATTCCTAACCTCAGAGACGTGAAGTGGGCAACGGAAACGTGTCGGTAAAAGCTTGCCTGAATCAACCGGGAATCGTCTGTTTTAGGACTTTTGGACAATAACCGAGGTCCTGGAATTTCGAATCAGCGAACGAAAGTTAATGAGAAGTTTTCAAACTGACGAGGCAGTTACCGCGACTTCCCGCAAAGCTCAACCTCGTTGCTCCACGTAATCCAGCAACCCCCGGATTGTTTTCTTCGCTGTCGTTGATTGTATTCTGGAGGTATACACAATTTAAATATAACACAAAATAAAAGTAAACTATGATATAATAAAATTTATTTATTATTAAATAATTCATTTAATTTAATTTAAATTATTAATTAAATAATAAAAAATAATTTTTATTTAAATTTAATTATAAAATTAATTTTACTTTTTTAATATTGATTTAAATAATAAAACAATCTTTTAAGTTATTTAAGTAATAAAAATAAAAAAATTACAAACTTTGATATGATTATAAATATCTCTAAACATAAATATAAAATAAATATATTTAATAAAATTAATTTTATATAAATTATTTATATATTAAAATTTTTAAAATTATAATATCTTTTAAATAAAATTATAATACTTAAAAATTTATAAGTATAATAAAAATATAAAAAATATTTTATTTTTTAAACAGTTGGTAACTGTCCCGTCAGGTTATCAAATACCCAACAGATCATTAGAATTTCACACAATTGAAATTCAAGTCCGACGATCCTGTCCATCCCGTGGTACCACTTTCCCATTTATGTTTTGCTTAAGTTCTCCTTTTCCCAATTCCCATTGCTGCGTGAATTGAACGCTCAAGAAGCACACGTGATGCTGGCTCAAACAGCTCGCGCAGGGAAGCCATATCCGTGTAATGAAGAAGAGTTGGTCTTCATTAAAACTAATCACCGAACGCTGTTATAATAGAATATATAAAAATCAAGAACCGCCGAATCACGAAGAAATGAACGGCCGTGATCTGATTGCTTTCTTTCATCAAAGTCCCATAGAAAAACAATTTTCACATTTTTTCGTTAGTTTAAATACGAAACCGGAAACCACCAAAACCAGACGGGTAAGAGCTGGTTGGATTGAAACCCCCCCCCCCCTTTTAATCTCTTTATTACCCCATCTCCGTTAGATTCAGGAGAATCATTTCTTCGCCGTAATCGAAGCTCTATCTTTCGTTTCTTTTATCATGCGTTTCTTAAAAAGCTAATTCTTGTAACTTTTGTTTCATTTATTCTTCTTCTGTAAATCCGCTCTCTAAAGAGAGAAAGTAGAGTGGAGGGAAATGGCATCGGGGTTCTCTGGGGGTGGCGCGGATTTTTACGGTGGAATAGCAGGCAGATCCGTGGCTAACACCGGCAACATGAGCAACAATCAACCCACTGTGCCGTACCGGACACAAATCCCTGGAATCTTCATGGACACTACGTCTCAGATCGTGAACCGAGCCACACCCAGCTTCATCGGCAAGCGAACACGAGCTGACTTCCAAACGCAACAACACCAGAACAATAATCCCGGCCTCAATAGTCTTTATCTCCGTTCAGTTAAGCCCAGAACATACCAGCACGCCTCCCCGATTTCGCTGTTATCTCCCATGGATTTCTCGTGCAACTTGTTGCCAGACGTTACGAGTAATTACTCGTCTCCTTCTTCTTGCATGCCGCAGCGATACGGGGTGCCACTTTTACAACAACTGAGGCCGCAGCAACTTCCTCTCCGTAGGACCTCTGGAGCGACAATCCAGGCCTTGAACCCTGGTTTCTCAAGCGCTCAGTGCTTTAACTCGGTGCAAGGACAGGTGGTCCAGCCGCAAGACCCGGAAAAGAAGATGATGAATCAGCTTCAAGAGCTGGAGAAACAGCTGCTAGACGACGACAACGACGAGAAAGGAGATGCGGTTTCGGTGATTACCAATACCAACAGCGAGTGGTCTGAAACTATACAAAACTTGATCAGTTCCAGCAGCCCTAACAACCCGTCGAACCCGATTGCCCCGTCGCCTACTTCTTCAACTACTTCAACGTCTTCGTCTACGTCATCGGCGGCTTCTCCAGCTTCGACTTCTTCAAAGCAGACAATAATGGAGGCCGCATCAGCTATTTCCGAGGGCAAAACTGACGTCGTTAACGAGATCCTGAGCCGATTAGCTGAACTCGCTAATGCTAAAGGGAATTCAGAGCAGAGGTTGATGGAGTGCATGTTGTTGGCTCTTAAATCGCGGCTTAACTTGGTAGAAAACATGCTGCCGGTGGCTGAGTTGTTCAACAAGGAACACGCTGCTGCGACTCAGTTGCTCTATGATCTCTCTCCTTGTTTCAAGCTCGGGTTCTTGGCTGCTAATCTGGCTATCCTAGATGCTACTTTGGACCAACCAAGCTGTAACAAGTTACATGTTATTGATTTTGATATTGGGCAAGGAAGACAGTATATAAATCTTATCCACGCGCTTTCGGACAGTAGGAGCCAAGCAATGGTAAAGATCACATGTATTGCTGATAATAGTGGGGCTGAGAGGTTGAAGATGGTTGGCTATAATCTGACTCGAATGGCTGAGAAATACAGAGTTTGTTTGAAATTTAATGTGGTACCGAGTCTAATACTCAGCGATCTGAGTCGCGAGTCGCTCGGTTGCGAACCAGATGAGCCATTGGCTGTTAATTTCGCTTTCAAGCTTTATCGAATGCCCGACGAGAGCGTGTGCGTGGAAAACCCGAGAGATGAGCTTCTCCGTCGCGTGAAAGGATTGGCGCCGCGCGTGGTAACATTGGTGGAACAAGAAATGAACACCAATACGGCTCCGTTCATCTCGAGGGTGGGAGAAGTCTGTAGATATTACGGAGCCTTGTTTGACTCGATTGACTCGATGGTGCCGAGGGAAAAACCGGAACGAGTGAAGCTGGAGGAAGGGCTGATGCGCAAAATTGCCAACTCCGTTGCATGTGAAGGGAGGGACCGCGTCGAAAGATGCGAGGTTTTCGGGAAGTGGCGGGCCCGTATGCGCATGGCGGGGTTCGAGTTAAAGCCACTGAGCCAAAGCGTTGCAGAGTCGATGCGTGCCATACGCAATCCTGATAACCTTGTCAACCAGGGATTCACCGTTAAAGAAGAAAACGGAGGGATTAGCTTTGGTTGGATGGGCCGAACTCTCACCGTCGCATCTGCCTGGCGTTAACTTACCTCACCCTTTTTTTTTTTTTTTTTTCAGTTTTTCTCTCCCTAATATTATTGTTATTAATTGTTATTATATTTTTGACGTTTTCCTTAGAAGGAAAAAAAATGAAAAACTGAAAAAAAAAAAAAATCCCACCAAACCCAAATAGTAAGCAGTTGTGTTTGGATTCCAGGAAAATTCAGCGCCTGCATTTTATTTGATTTTTTCTTCCTGCATGAATGAAGTGTTTGGTATAATGCTGACTTGTTGTATGGCACGCCCGTGTATATAGTTAGCCCCCGCATTACAAACAATTTGAAGACTCCACTATGAGTTATTTATTTATTTTATGTTATGATATTTTAATTTTAATTTTTTTTAAAAATATATGCATTTATTTTACACATTCATCTAATATAATATAATTTAAATGAGACCCTGTCACTGCCATATAAGTCTATAACAAGGTTAATTTTAAATAATGTGGTTTGTACGAGAATTCCAACTTGTTATCCTTAAAACAACTAAAATTTGTCCAAAAATAGAAAAACAGGATTATAATTGGATTTGATTTTACACCTTTTTAATTTTGGTGGGTTACCAAACATTTAAATGCACAGTAAATTTGGAATCTTATAACATTTGTTTGATATAGATGTTAAATATTTTTATCCACTGTAAAAAAGAAAAAAAGAAGGTAAAAATTATATGCATTCACTTCGCATTCATGTTATATAAAATTTTAAATTTTTATAATTTATAAAGGTTTTAATAATTTTTTATTTAAATTTTTAGAATAAAAATGAATGTACAAAATCAATACATGGAGCATTGTCTAAAAACAGAAATAATGAAAACAAACCTAATAAGAAAAGAATTAATTGAAACAAAGAAATAGTAAAAAGAATAGAAACTTATATACCATTTTCAATCAAAAATCTCACCTAGACGATTCCACTTATGCTATTTTTGTATAAAAGAATGATTGTTATTTACATTGTATTTAAAGCTACGCCTTGGCATTTGCCACTTCGCTTGTCAACAAATTCATGATTAGATAAAGGGAGATTTTTTGTTGAGAGTAACTGAGTAACTGGCAAGTCTTCAAACAAAGGGAATTAAATAGAATTAGAAGCTTAATTCAATTAGTATATGTAATTGATTTTAAGAAATGATAATTAATAAGTTTAAGGTTTGAATCTTAATATGTATAATTTTTTTTTTCTATTTTTAAACTATGACTTCTTATGTAAGAAAATGAAATTAATTTTTTTTACTTGTCTATTCCTCTTTTTTTTTTTGGGGAAAAAATACAAATAAATGGATTTATTTAAATCTAATAATTTTAGACATGAAAAAGAAGAAGAATAAGACACATCTAATGAACACAAAAATAATGCAATAAACATGATTAACGCAATACTTTTAAGCACAATTAATATTATATCCTTGATATAATTCGTATTTGTACTCAAAATTTTATCACATTTAATCATTCTCATTACATTCATATTTACACAATTTATATATAAAAAATTAATTCGCATATATAAATTATTAAATTTACATTTATAGAAAGATGATTCTATCCGTTTATAAGTCAAATTTGACGAAAGATATTTAGTGAATTTAAAATTATAAAAAGTTTCGTTACGTCATATAATGGGTCAAATGAAAACGTTGAGGAAGGGATTTTTTCTTTTTTTTAAAAAAAAAGAGGGAGTGGGGGTTCGCTTCAATATAAGAGTGATGATATTTTTTGAGTTTTGTTTCTGTGATTTCTTCATTTATAAGTGGCTATGGTTTGTCAATCTCTCGATTAAGGCAGTTACAATACCCTCAAATTAAGTAAAAAAGATGTGATGTGGACCTAATTGCTCTTTATCTCTAGCTTTCTCTATTTCATTCTATAATACAATCAATGTATCTTTAGATTTTATTTAAATTTAATTCCTACCTTTTAAGTAACTTTTTTTATAACAAGAAATCATTCATTCATTGATCCCAAAAAAAAAAATTAAATTAAATTTACTTTGTAGAGCATTGGCTATCACATGAGAAACAAGTCCTTTATTCAGATTACTTCTTCTTGAAATTGTGTACCATATTTGGCTAACGTGTGGTATGAATGTTAAAATACAAGACTAGAACATTGTCTTCTAATCTTCTTCACTCGTTCTCCATTTATGACCGGACCAATGGGTGCTACATCCACATCCACCATTTGAATTTGTTTTAATTTCAAGATGCATGTTTATATATATATATATATATATATTATATAATATATATATATCAAAGTGATATATTTAAGACTTAAACTGATGAATGCATAATTATAAAAGTTCATATTTAATGCATTTATGGTTAAATTTTTTTAAGTTTATATCTAAAATTATGAATTTATCACATATTTTATATATATTAAATTAAAATTTTAATATATATTTAAAAGATATGTATTACTCTATTAATCTAGTTAAAATTACATTGACAATAAATAAAATAATTACTCTAATTACCAAGGATGAGAATATCCATCATGATAGAATTTGGTAAAAAAAGTTCTTTTCTTTTTTTTTGCAAACAGCTTTTGTTTTTTTTTTTTTATTAGGCTTTTGGCATATGAGGGGGGGGGGGACCCAAATGAAAGCAATTTGAACATTTGAAAGGAAGTGGAATAAATTAGTTTATTAAATGAGGTAATGAAACAGAAAGGGGAAAGTATTAGCAATTAGGGAGAAAAAAACAACTACTAATAAATGACAGTCAAAAAAGGGCATGAATTACGACCACATAGTGTTGGATTCGACAGGAGATGAAGGCAATAGAGAATGGAAAGACCATGTTCAATTGTTGATGATCCCAGCTTTGTCGCCTAAAAGTTGGGTTACCTGAAACTCAAGGCATCACAAAAAGAGTCTTCCCTCTTGTTAACCCAAAAAGTCAAAACTTTGTTAGTGCATTCATTATTTACATAATTCAAAGTAATTCACTATAAAAATCATTATATAAATCAATTAAATTTCAAGATTAATAATCTCTTATTTTAATATATTTTTTTCTTTATTTTTGTTTGTTGCAATTATTTTAAGATGGTTTTTGTTGACCTATAGTATTTTCTTAAGTAACATCCTCTAAGCTTTTAGAATATTAAGATAGTTCCAAGTTACGAAATTAACTAAGAATATATAATGTTACAAAAACACTGATTCCTTAAATGTAAAGTCATAGGTTTCTTCGTTTTTACGATCAATGATGTTTCAAGTTTCAATATATATATTAATAAAATATAAAATGGGGAACATTCTTGATGGGAATCACATTTTCGTAAAAGATAAATGATACATTATTTTCTTAACAATCTTCCTCCAAGAGAGTTAAAAACATACACGCATATTATAGCCTAATTAGATGATGGCACACCAACTGTTCGAGTTGTTTCTAAATCAAATCAATCTAAACTACAAAATATTTTATATAAAACTCATCTATAGACGGATTTACTCACAATGTGGGTGAAAAAAAAAATGAGAGTAAAAAATTATGCTTTTAAAAAATAAATTTTTTTTAAGTGGTTTATTTTTTTATGAAGTGAATAGACATATATATATATATATATTTAATTTTAAAATTTTTATAACAAATTTTTATTTTTTTTTGTTATTTTAACTGAGTTTGTATCACTTAACTAAGAACTTTATATATAGTATTGATTTTTTTTAAAAAAAATTCTTTTGTTTTTTTTTTATTTTGTCTATTTATATTAATATAGAATGAAAATTATTTCATTTACGGTTAATGAAATTTTCATATTTATATAATTAAAAAAATTGAGATTTAAGTGTTTTAAAAACGAACCCTCTGTAAAAATTTTGATGAGTCTGCAGAAAAGCTCGGGTTAACCCATCTTGTTTTAGTAGCCCAAGTAAGATTTTGACCTTGGCCTGTTAGCAAAGCCCAATGGAGACCAGAAATAAAAGGGTATTACCGTAAAAGCACGCCAAGTTACCGTTGACAACCGGCCGTTTGTTGTCTTCATAAATGAAACCCGGAGCGACTCAGTTTGGGATTATCATCATTATCACAAATCCAATTTTCCGGAGGGAAAAAAGGGCTCCTCATTCCAGCAAGAAGCAAACAAAGAAACAAAGCCTGTTTTTTTTTTTCTTTTTATCGAGAAAAGGAAAGAACTCTCCGTTGGAATTTTCAAGAAAATTTGGTTATGGATGCAAGGAAGACAGGTTGAATTTCGTCCGGTGACCCACCTGTAAGTTTCTTCCTCAAACCCCACATCCCCTTTTTCCTTCTCCATTTACTTGGACATTTCAAGTAAATTTGGCTAACTAAGCAAGAAGTATCGGTTGAATTTCGTCCGGTGACCCATGACCCATCTGTAAGTTTTTTCTCAGACCCTTCATACTTTTGCTTTTTCTTCTCCATTTACTTGGAAATTTCGAGCAAATTTGGTTAAGGAGGCAAGAAAGATCGGTCGAATTTGGTCTGGTGACCCATCTGTAAGTTTCTTTCTCAAAACCTTCATAGTCTCTTTTTTTTTTCCTTTAGAATGATTTTCATGAGAAATAATTTGCATGACCTTAGGATCTTCAGTGGTTAATGTTATGATAATCATTTCCAATAGGAGAAAAATATGAATATTTTGGTAATTACTCTTACAAAAATGCTGATGATGCCTATTGTACTTAAATAGACTAGAGAGAATCTGTAAGTTTCATTTCTCCTATACAGCAGTTTGTTGGTCATATACATTATTTGTGTATTTAATGCTATGCCATTGATGAGAACTTGTAATTTTTTTTATTTCTCCTTGTTTGGGTTTTTCATCTATATTAGTTTCTAAATTGTAAAATGTAGCAGTTCTGATTTGTACTCTGCCCAAAAATAGAGACATGGTACTGCCTGCTGGTCGTTTGATTCAATCTCAGAATTTGCATGTTCACTATAATGGTATTTCTCCATTTGTTTTTGTATTGAATCAGATTTCAATGGGTTTTTTTTTTTTTTTTTTTTTTCTGAGTGTGGTCTGAGTCAATTTTTTCTCCTCCAGGAGTTTCCGTTGGGGGCCAGAGGAACGTTTGTAAAGCTCCAAAGCAAGAAGTTGAAACTGTAGGAAGGAAAACAGTTGGTGATTTATCCAATTCAGTGAACCCTCTTCCAAAGAAGGTATCCAAAAGAGCATAATGCTGAAGTTTTCTCCATTCAAAACCTCTAAGATCCCATTTCATGCCACACAAAAAAAAAAAAAAAAAAAAGGAAGAGCGTCTCTAATGCGGCACTGGAGAGAAGAATCTAAATGCAAAGCATTGTGATAGATGAGGAATGTTTTCTTCACAGCCATCAGGAAGGGATCAAAGCTCAGAATACAGATGGTTGGAATTGATCAAAGCCGATCAAAGCTCAGAATACAAATGTT
>JBBYHM010000027.1:2877131-2893778 GCA_038381775.1 Adansonia rubrostipa
ATATATATATATATATATCTCAAATAATATACATTATTATAAAGATCGTGTTGATGTTCAAAGGCAAATTAAGCTTTCACCTCATCAACCAATAATAATGGTTTCGCCTGCACATAAGTCTACAAGATACTGTGGTCAATGG
This sequence comes from Adansonia rubrostipa, assembly GCA_038381775.1. NCBI lineage: Eukaryota > Viridiplantae > Streptophyta > Magnoliopsida > Malvales > Malvaceae > Adansonia > Adansonia rubrostipa. The sequence continues at coordinate 2,877,274 of JBBYHM010000027.1, forward strand.
GTGGTTGGTTAATTGGCTATGCTTTAAAATAAAATTATTTAAATAGACCTAGTTAATTATGCAAAAGTATATTAGTTAATTGAATGATGAGGTTATAATTACATGGGAACTTACATACACACGCCCCTCATTTTCAGAAAAAAAAATGGCAGGACTATTATATCATGAAAAGAATGTTGCAGCATTTGAGGACAAACACCACGACAAATGTTGCGGAAGTATTCCTTTGCATTCTACATAGCACAAACTTCCAAATCTATAAATATATGTATATATATATATATTTATATGAATAAGTAATTTTATAATCCAATAAAATATTTGCAGAAGAATACATTTTACAGTGAAAGCTCTGCCAATCCTCAATGGATTCTAGCACCCTGTTCCTCTGAATCATTCAATTGGTGGGCCAGATCCTCCTTCTGATTTATTTGACAGCCTTAGCCCCTACACCATGTAAGTCCAAGAACTTCAAATGAAACAAGCTTATTGGTTGATGCAAGCTAAGCTGGCTATTACATCTTCGGATCAAGAAAATTTGTAATTGACAAATCAATGATCACGTAATCTAATTAATAAAGTTTGAGTTTTATTTTTTTTCTTCTTTTGTGAATCTTTAAATATAGATATATTTATACATTATAAATATATGGTAGGTAAAGATATAGAGGAAGATAAATTGTGGTCCATTGTTAACCTCACCCATAAATAAATTAAAATGGGATTGAGTAATATATAACTTAGGCTAACTGTAAGGTGGTTAAGATACTATTAACATAAGCACAAAAATGTTGGTTAAAATTAAATCCTATCCTACGACATCTATGCAACCTGTTAGCTACTCCCTTACTTGGCCTACACTCCGAAGCCTTTTCTTGCAGCCTTTGGCAACCAATTCAGCGATGTTTGGCGCTAAGAGTGGAGTTGAGACCCGTAATACGCAATTAGAGTTGGTCTAATGAATCAAATATTGATAAAAAAGTTTTATTTGGAAGCATCCAGTGTACAATTTTTACAGTATATACTGACAGTATATCAGGTAGGCGTTTGCAATAAATTTTGCAATTGGGTTCCCGATGGGCTGATGGATTGAGCTGAATGGTTTGATGCGCACCAATAGTATTTGTACTAGAAGGCCATGCCTAAATGAAAAACCTAAGCGAGAGTATAAGACAAACTATATAATAACTTTTGCTATGAATGAAGCTGCTTGAAAAAAAAAAAAAAACGAGTAGTAATTAAGTACCCTAATTTTGTTTTTACATGAAGAGAGGTAATTCTATTGATACCCTTTCCATTTTATTATGGAGATTAAAAAAAAAAAAAAAAGCTGATCCAGCTCTTTATTGGGTTCCTTATATTATCTCGTCTTGCCTTGACACCATGGACATGAAAAAAAAAAAAAAAAAGACGCATTTTCATCTAACTTTGCCTTTTAATCTTCTTTTTAACTCGTAGCCAAAAGACCCAACTCTTCAATCAGTGTACCTTTGTTTTCAATTAATGTCACTTTTCTTGCCAAGGTTTGTTTTGTAATGACACCCTTTTACTAAGACAGTAGAAACAACACCGGGTTCAGCTGTTTCTCTGTTGAACCCAGTTTGAGAAAACTTGAAGAGTGTTCATGTCAGCTCTGTAATGCTTTTGGGTGAATTCAAGCAGCATAGGCCATGTAAAATCTGGATAAACTCTGGGGCTGTATGAGTTCACCAACTCTGTTGGTGGGGTAACCACTTTATCACCCCGTGGGCACAAGAAGAAAGCAAGAGATTTTCTTGGGTTATGGCTGTTCACAACCGCTCGGTGCAAACAACTTTTGTATCTCCCATTTGACAGAGCCTGAAAATTTAGTAAAATAACCCACCAAGTTTAATGAGGCCTTTTAATCAAACATTTACTACAGTAAAAGAATATGTGTATGGATTAAATGAAATGTATGTTACCGTGAAGGTGTCGCCAATGTTAACGACAAATGCTTCGAAATTTGGGGTAATCGAATGCCATTCGTTTTCTACAAACACTTGAAGGCCACCAACTCGGTCTTGGTGAAGGATGGTTAAAGACGTTGGATCGCAATGAGGCCCTGTTCCTAAAGTTAGGTTTGGTCTTCGGCAAGTGGGATAGTAGTTCAGCCTCATTATTGAATCATTTTCCTCAAAGAATTCCCTGAAATGTGCTCTGCTTACGCCCAGACTAATGGCTAAAAGCTCCATGATCCCTAGAGAAAGCTTGCTCATGGCCTCGCAGTAGTCCTGGTAAACACTCCTATGCACAAAAACACCCAAAATTTCAGCATTCAGGAGCATAGATAAAAACAATGACAGAAAAAGGGCATAGAAAGCTTTTACGGGAAATTACATCTTCCTCCTATATTTTTTTTAATGTTAACATCCCAGTTTCTTACCCAAAATTCCTGAATTCATCTCCCATTTTATTGACAAGGTAGTCTTCCACAATCTTGGATGAGTTTTTCTTAGCTGAATAGCGAAAAGAAAGTGTTTCCTTCCATGGCAGCTTGGTGGAGAATCTGCCAGTGAAGCTACTAGCATATCCACAGTGCTCACCAAGTTTTCTCTGAGCTCTTTGCTTTTCACTCAGAGGCAATTCAAAGAAGTTGTCCATGTACTTATGAGCATCAGCCACGAGTGTCGCATCGACTCCATGATTAACTACAAGAAAGAAACCATGCTGCTGACATGCCCCACCAATAAGCCTTGACGCTTCCATTGCAGCAACAGGGTCACCAGACAGGAACCCCCCTAGGTCAATGAGTGGCACTTGGAGTTCTGGTGCATTAGCGCAAGGCTTTTCGTCATCAGGCCATATAAATTGCTGTGGAATGTGGGATTGGTGTTTAAGCACAGAGGCATCAAAAACCAGTTGTTTTTGCTCATCTTTTCTTTCATCGTTCAGATGGTGAGGCATGGTGGCTTTGTTGGAGATGCAGTCGATCGCCATTGCATGAACAGAAAATATTTCGAGGCCTGAGAAAGATCGATTTACGTATATATATGAGTGATTTTGAGAGTAATTAAAAGGCAGTAAGGGATGGAATGAGACAGAGAAGGGAATAGTGAGTAAATTGGAAAAAGGAAGAGGAGACGGGGGCAGCGGGAATAAGTTGGAGAGGTCTGATGAAAGAAACGCCAAGGCCGCTCTTATTGGGGAAATCAGTGAACAAAAATTGGAATCTTATAGTGTTGCGCCTTCCTCCCTCTCTTCAATTTTGTTTCTTTTTTTTTGCAAACAAGGGTTTACTCAAATAGGAGAATTGCAGTTTTGGTGCTTTTTCTATTGGAAAATTAGGTAATCTGCCACAATTTGTCAATTTTTAGGGATTATTGTCTTTTCTTTTATTTTTAATAAATTCATTAAAATAATTTTGTATTTGATGCACAAAAGATAAAATTTTTTAATTTTATAAGCAGAATTAAAAATTTAACTTGTCTAATTTTTTTAAAGGCAAAAGCCCAACCTAAAATAGGAATCTATCTTCCTTTATGGAAAAATGGGAAATGTTTTGAACTAGGCGACCCCCAGCAAAGGTGGCAAAATGAACCCGAACCCGAAAATCTACTCAAAAAAACTGGAGCCTGAACTCGAATCGAATCTGATTTGACCAAAAAGTTAATGGCCCAAACCCAAAAAAACCCAAATCTGAAATGGCCCGAACCTAAAATAATTCAAACCCGAAATGACCTGAACCCGAAAGAATCGAAACCCAAAATAACTTGAACCCAAAAGAACCTGAACCTGAGCTTGATCCTGACCCTGACCCAAACCCGAATTTAATACTAAAAATAAATATGAAGAAATTATAATTAAATAATTTTTAATAAATCAAAACTTAATTATGAACTTTATTTTAATATTCTTTTAATAATTTAATTAAATATTAAAAACTTAATTTATATTTTAAATATAATTAAACTTACTTATGGGTTGGGCTCGTCGCGACCTAAATTTTTTTAAAATCCTAAGTCTAAGCCCTTATTTAACGTGCCCAGACCTACCTATTAAAGCTAAAATTATTGTTTATCACATTAAAAAAATATTTTTTATTAATATTATATATTTTTATAATTAAATTTAAATAAAATATATTTTCTGAGCCGGGTCAGACTAGTATGATATAAAAATATGAAAACCTGGGATAGCCTAACCCTTGAACGGGTTTATATATGACAAAATATTAATTTATCAAAAAGTAAATCATATCATTAGCTTCGAAAACATTATCAATAAAGTATATTATTCATTTATCACATTTTCTTTAATTTTATTAGTTAAACTCATTAAATATTGAAAGTTTATGTATGTTAGAAATAAAATTTTAAATACTTCTTTGAATATTATTATTATTATTATTATTATTATTATTATTTGTAATGTTAATTAAAATCTGATAATGGTATAATAAAGTAATAAGATAAATTAAAAACTATGAAAATCATAACAGATAATACTATATCAAAATAAATTAAATATTAAATATTAATACCATATATAATTAAATTTAATATTAAAACTTTAATTTATATTTTATATATTATTAAACTTGTTCATGGGTTAAGCCGAGCTGCGACCTAAATTTTTTTAAAATCCCAAACCTAGGCTCTTATTTAATATGCTCAAACCTGCCCATTTAAGTTAGAATTACTGTTCATCACATTAAAGAATTATTGCCTAAGACAAAAACATGAGAGCCCAAGCTCAGGTCCAATTGGGTCAGGTGGGTAGCTCGACTCTTGAGCAGGTCTATATATGATAAAATAATAATTTATCAAAAAGTAAATTATATCATGAGATTTAAAACCATTATCGATAAAGTATATTATTGATTTATCATATTTTTTTAATTTAATTAGTTAAATTTACTAACTATTAAGAGTTTATATATGTTAGTTGTAAAATTTTAAATACTTCTTTAAATATTTTTCTTATTTTTATAAGTATTATATAATTTAATAAAATATTAAAAACTTAATTTATATTTTATATGTAATTAAACTTGCTTATAGGTTGGGCCGAGCTGCAGTCTGAATTTTTTAAAATCCCAAGCCCATGCCCTTATTTAATGTGCCTAGACCCGCATGTTCAAGCTAGAATTATTGTTCATCACATTAAACAATATTTTTTATTAATATTTATATATCTTATAATAAATTCAAATAAAATATATGTTCTTTTAGTTTAAAATCACTGTTTCGAGTCGGATCGAGCTAGTCTGAAACAAAAAATATGAGAACCCAAGCCCAGGCCCATTTTGGGTGAGTGGGTAGCCCGATCCTTGAGTAGATCTATATATGATAAAATAATAACTTATCAAAGAGTAAATCATATCATGAGCTTTGAAAGTATTATCATAAAAGTATATTATCTATTTATCACTTTTTTAAAAAAAAATTAATTAGTTAAACTCATTAAATATTGAGAGTTTATGCATGTTAGTAGTAAAATTTTAAATACTTCTTTGAATAATAATAATATTATCATTATTATTTTAAGTAATGATAATTATAGTCTGATAATAATATAATAAAGTAATAAGATAAATTAAAAATATAGAAGTCATAATAGATAATATTATATCAAAAATAAAAAAAACATATGTTAGACTAACAACTAAACATACTCATAGGCCAGACAACTTGCCCAACATAATAAGTCTGGCACGATCAGACCCAGGTCTTAGATTTTTAAGTTTGAAGCATGCTTGACTTGAAACAGTATTTTTTTAATAAAATAATATATTTTATTTAAATTTAATTATAAAATATGTAAATATTAATATAAAAATAATATTTTAATATTATGAACAATGATTTGTACTTAAATGGGTTGGCCAGGCCAAATTCGGCCTTGAGCTGAGAATTCAAATTTTTTTTAGGCTGTAACTAAGCCCATAGAACCGAACTAAGATTTGTTTAGGCCAGACCAGGCTAAATTCAGGCCTAAGCTTAGAATTCAAAATTACGTAAAAGTGATTACATTTAATATAAAATAAAAATAATGTAAAATATACTTAAACCTAAACTCGACCTAAACCTGAACCTGAACTCGAATAGGCTCGAACCCAAATATATCCGAACCCGAATAGACCCAAACCCGAATTGGCCTGAACTCGAAAGAACTTGAACCCGAATAGACTTGAACTCGGATCAACCTAAACTAAAAAAAAATTTGAACCCGAAATGACTCATCCTGAACCTAACAGAACTCGCCAAATTACCGCCTCTAACCCCAGTCATAATTAAACTATATGAAACAACCTCAAAAACCAATTGATGAAATTCATTTCAATTCTCTTGTTACAATCTGACTCTTCATCATTTTCAAATCTTCTTTCCTGTGTATTAATCCTTCTTGCCCATAAGACTTGAAAACATACATAACTGTATATATTACAGCATAATAAACTTGCAAAAACTGGAATACCTTGAACGAGACTAGCTGTTATTTGTTGTGACGAAATCTAGAATTACTTTTAAGGGGTAAAGATTTTGACTCGAACATAAAAAATTAGTCTGACTTACTTGAACTCGAAGTCGATCTAACTCGCTTTGATTTTAAAATGTTAACAATCCAAATTGTATAATCCAAACTTGGAATGACTAAATTTGAAATGATCCAAATCTCAAATGACTCGAAACATTAGCACTAAATAACCAAAGTTTAAATTGAGTATAATTTTAGTTTAAAAAATATTCATTTAATAAAATAAAATAGGGCAAGATCAATACTTTCTTTTAACTTTATAACTTCAATTAACTTTAAAATCTTTTTTCTTTATTATTACAAATTTATATATTTGTAATATTATCTTTTTTAATTATAACTAGAAATAAATTATTTTAATTATTATAATTGAATTTTAATTTTTATATTTGTTAGAATACATTAGAATTTAAGTTTTTTATTTTTTAGTTTAATAAATAATTAAATTCATAGATAATTATCATTTAAAACAAAATTAATTAATAATAATTTAATAAAACTATATGTTATATTAGGTATGATAATCTTAAAATATAATTTAATTTTAGACATATTAATATATTTTATATTACTTATAGTAATATAATATATGATTTACTCTTGGTATACATATGATTCATAATAAATTATATAAAATTTTTTCCAACATGTAAAATCCTAAGACTCGACCGTTAATCTCCTCTTTGATCTTTTGACCAGATTAGATTTTCAAAACTAATTATAGAATCTCCTAAATCTAAGTTTAAAAAGATCTGCCTCCATTTTGTTCCGAAATTAAAGAACCTGAAGATATTGGTAAAACTACAATTATTGTTAACCAAGGAAAATAATTCGTGGTAAAGACAAGATACACTTGGCCCATATCTTAGGACTTTGGTGAAATTTCATGAATTTTAGAGATGTTTAAGTCATTTTCTTAAAAAAATTCATGCATTTAAATCATTTTGTATGATTTAAGGACCATTTCATAATGTCCATGCATATTAGGTCCATTTAGACTATTTTTCATAATCAAAGGATCATTAAGCAATTTCATGTATATACTTTAGGTTCATTTTCATAATGTTATGTTTTAAATTAAATATGTTTATATGTTAATTATAATATAATATTTTTTCAAAAATCCGAGGCGATATCTTCGAGTTAAAATAGTTCATATATGTGCTTCTTGTATATAGAAGTCACATCATTGATTTTTTATATAAAGGAATACCCTCTTTAAACAAGTAAATCAAAATTTTTAATTTTTTCAAAAATAAAACTTTTATACTCCTCCAAGTTTTCCAAAGGGGTCCGAAAAATTTTTTTATTTTTAAAATTATAAAAATCTAATTTACTTAAAATAAGACAAATAAAATTGATTATAACTAATTTCAAAAACTAGGGAATTATAATTAAAAACCCAAAAAAATTAAAACCAGTCATAATTGAGATTTTAGTTAACACTTAAAAGGTACCAATTTTTCAGCATCATGAGAGGGATTGATCCTTACTCGTTATTGTAAACGACTCACAAACCCTTTCATATGAACTTTGGTATAAACGTATATTTTAGAGTTTGTTTACAAGGGTTTTGTAACCTCCAAAGGATGAACTCCAGGAGATGACCAATCTCACTTAGCTAAACACAGATTAGCGGTGACTCCAAGTCTTTGGTTGTTTTCTAATAACCATTTGGTGTTAAGTCAAACGTGCAACTCACTTGACAATTAAATCCTGTCTTAATACAAGAAAATGGAATTTGTTTGTTTAACTCGATCATGTCAAATTTGCATTCGGCACTTACGAGAAAACATACAACAATCATCATCAAAAAAACAATCATAAAGGAAAAAGGAGTTTGACAGAGAGACATTTTTGGGTTTTTGGTTTTGAGAGATCTTTGGCTTTTATGGGGGGTTTTTGTTTAAAGGTATTTTATGATTATTTCTTTATGGGTTTTCTAAATTGTTGGAAAATAAGAGAGATTTCAATGTTTTAGTTTCTTCCTATAGAGAAAATAAGCTAATCAAATGGAATGCCATGTGTATATGCATATTCGAACTCCTTCTAACAACCTATGCATTTTGTTATCATTTCCTAACATCAAAATACATAAAATTGCATCAAAGTTTCTAAGTCATGGAAAATGACTAAATGACATAAAATGCATGAAATTACATAAAAGTCCCTAACTTATAGAAAATGACTAAAGGACATCAAATATCATGAAATTGTATAAAAGTCTTAGGTCATGGAAAATGACCTAAATGACATAAAAGTCCCTAAGTCATACAAAATTCCCCCAAGTCATAGAAAATGACTAAATGACATCAAAAATCATAAAATTACATAAAATTACATAAAATTGCATCAAAGTTCCTAAGTCATGGAAAATGACCTAAATGACATAAAATGCATGAAATTACATAAAAGTCCCTAACTTATAGAAAATGACTAAAGGACATCAAATATCATGAAATTTTATAAAAGTCTTAGGTCATGGAAAATGACTAAATGACATTATAAATTAAAAAATTACATAAAAGTCCCTAGATCATAGAAAATGACCCAAATGACATAAAATGCATGGAATGACATGAAAATTCTAAGTCATAGAAAATGACTAAATGAAATAAAAAATTATAAAATTGCATACAAGTCCCTAGATTGTGAAAAATGACTTAAAACACCCCAATCATACTTGAAATTGCACAAAATGCAAGAAAGTTACAAAACGATCCTTAATATGCATGAAATATCATAGGAAATTGCTACATGATCTATAAAAGTTTCTAATACTCCTAAATGCACCCACAACATTTTATTTCAACCATGAACATAAAAGCATGGTATCATTTATGATATTTACTCACAAAATATCTCGTCAACATAAACATATATGATTTCTCATTATGCAAGCTAATATGGTCATAATCACAATATTCTCATGAAAAATTTAAAGACATATTAATCATTATCTTAATGCATGAAAATGTCAAAAAATGCATGTCATATATGATTTTAAACATAAAATAGCTCCTGTACATGAATATATCTAAATACACTAATATTTATGCTGATGTTGCCATAATCATACTATTTTCATGAAAAAAGCATGAGCATATAAAACATGACAACAATGCATGAAAAGAACATAAAATGCATGTATCCTGTATGGAGTAACGTATGAGTAGAATGGAGAGTCAAAATAAAGTTACATCAGGAAGAAAACTTAATGAAAATCACATAAAAACTAGAAAACTTGCCGTAAAATACTTGGAAAACAAATTTTCTTGATGGATACTTGGTTTTTACAAAACTTTTAACAAAAAAAAAAACCAAAAAAATGATAAAATTTAGTAATTGGAGGTCATAGCTCAATATTTGGCCATAACTTGGTTCTTACTTCTTGGCATAAATCATCCCAAGCATAGCTTAGGATCATCAAACTTTCATAAAGGAGAAAAAAATGCAAAAATAAAGATAACAGATAAAAAAAAACAACCTTATGCAAAAACTTAAAGCGATCACTCTTTTTTCTCTTTTTTTTCTTTTTTTTTCTCTTTTTGGCTTCCTGGTTTTTCTTAGCTTAAAAACTGGTTCTCATTCCTCTAATGAATGTCCCCAAGGTGCTTTTAAGCTCCTTTTAGCTGATCTTCTCATCCCCATGAAAGTTCATCCATATCTTGACAATTCACCTAAGCTTGTTTCAAGTAATCTTTTTACATGGCTAGGTGATCTGATTAAGGGCTAAAACCTTTCTAAATTAGGCATGATTTTAGTTGATTTTGGTGGACAATCTCAGTTGCATGCCCTCAAAGAGAAACTCTTACTCAAATGGCAATATTTTGGGCTTATGCAAGAAATAGCCTTTAACCTTAACCTTACCCAGCACCTCATTGAATCTCAGTTGAACTAGACTAAAAATGGTCAGGACACAACTAAAGTAGATGCCTTTTAGCTCCCATGCATGATTTGAGTATTAAATACATTTATCCTAAGCTCATTTAAGCTTTGATGGCTTAATTAATGTGGATGGTTCTCATGCTTATGTTTCAATGTAAAAATGTTTATGAAGGATCCCTTGTATGGTTATAAAATGCTCCAAGGCAATGAGGAAAAAAATGTAAGAAAACTTAGGTGAAAAATCTTGTTCATGGTGAAAAATTACATGCAATATCAATACATTGGTATTTGTACATGTTCTTTTCTAGAATAAAAAACCCTAGAAAACTCGACATTATATTGATACAATGTGCATTATATCAATACAACATGCCTATACGGATAACATGCATGTTCCAAGTTTAGAACAATCAAAATCGGGTGATGTATTAATTCATTATGAAAATAACACGACACCCAGTAGTCATCCTCATTTTTTATTTTTATTATTTTATTCTATTACCTTCCAATTAAGTCCCTGAACATTAGAAATTGGTTAAGGAAGAGATATGGATGTATTTCATCTGATGTCTTAGATAATGTTCCTTTTTTTTGTAAGGGGTTTAGACGGAATTAGGTGTCTACATATTTAAATAGAATTAGAATAAAAGTTTTAAGTTTGTTAGATATGGTTTTTCTTTATAGAACCAATCCTTATTTTAAAAAAAAATTCTTTCTATCTTTACTTCAATTTTTTTGGTCACAAAATATATTTCTTTTTGTTTTTGGCACTCTTCAAAAAAATAAAAAAGGAAAATAAAACTTGAGAAAAAATAAAAAAATAAAAAATAAAAATAAAAAAATAAAGGAAAAGTAAAAGTAAAAATAAAAGTAAAATAGAATGAAATGATGTGATCCAAATCAAGTCCAAAATTCAAGTCTAAACCCCAAAACATAATAGGGTCTAAAAAGCAATATTGGGCACAATTCCCTAAATAAAATCTCAAGCTATAACTTTAAACCAAAATAAAATCTCAAATAATAATTGCAAAACCAAAACAAATCAATATCCTAAAATCATTTGGACTAAGATCAATATAGAAAAAAATATAGCTATAATTCCAAAAATCAAATATAATCTTGAATTCGATTTAAATAATATTTTATCAAAATTAAAAGATTTCAAATTAGATTAATCTAACAATCAATCATAGTTTAAATTAGATTATCCCAAATAATGCTTTAGATGATGACAAACAAAACTTAATATCTACAATATTTTGTCATTTTATATTACTTAAAATAAAAGTATTATTTTTAATTTTAAAAGTATAACATCTTCACATGCGATGCAAAATAAAATACATAACAAAGGTTACTGATAATGACAATGTTATTTTTTCTTAATGATTGATATTTTACATTATAATAATCGTTTATCATATTATTTAAATTAAATTAGACAATTTCTTATTAGTATACATCTTTGAATAAATATGTTGTTTTTAATTTCAAATATATCATCTTTAAGTTTTATCTTTTTTTTAGCTAAATCAGGGAATTCATTCTCAAAATCACTTGTCAAGCAAATAAATTCTAGACAAGGGAAATGGAGAACATTTGGTACATATATATTTAAGAATATAGATCCAAAGATGACTAGCAATACAAAACCTATAATATAACCAACTAAGCAAAACTACCAACACATCTTAAACATAGAAGGTCTATCACCTCTGGCCTTGGCCAAAGAATTATCAAGGTTGATAACTTGTCGAAAAATATGAACCAGTTCTACTTTAGTTTCTAAAATTTAGGAATATATAAGTTATAAGGTATAACAGAGTTTTTAGGGGCACTTGTCTAAAGCACCATATGGATGCAATCTTTGAATCAAACTTAATAACAAGGTTTCTTCCATACTTTCTATTAGAATTAGTATACATCTCTAATTCTATTTTAACCACCATCACCTCTCCGTTGTTAGAATCCATAATCCCCAGGAGACTTGAAAATGTCATCATTAAACTTTTAGCATCATCCTTTAATACCCTTCATATCTCTATGGCCTAGGTTGACCATTTTATAATTTAGCCATATTGAACTCTAAGGAACCTAAAGTGGGAGGTAATTAGCTGGCAATTAACCTCTTATATTTTCGTTTATAATCCACATAGCAAGCTTTTGGATCTTAACCAAAGTTCGTCCAAGGTTTTTTCCCTTTACTTCATTGCTTTTATACAAAACCATAATCTTAGTTTCATAATAAATAAGAGGTTCCCAGCAATCCATTGCTTATTTTCAAATAGCATTTCATTATAGACCATCCATTTTAGACCAAAAAGCTGCTACACAGGATACAATCTAGCAAGACAACAAATGGCTATAATAACATTATTAAGAAAATTCAGTAAAAGATCATTCAATGAGCATGGATGGCATCAACTAAGATTCCACAATTGTAGAAAACCACACCTAAATGTGTAAATCAGTGACATTCAAATATTAAGTGATTTTGTCTTATTCTATTTTGTTACACCAAGGACGCAATTTAATTCAAAAGAATGAGGATTCCAAGTTCCTGAAAAATGCTTTTCTTGGCATTCTATCACTTATAACCAACCATAAGAAAGATGGAACCTTTAAATGGATGCTAATTTTTCGTAGGTGACAGAGTTCCATTAAAAAAGACAAATGAAAGTTTTATGTTATAAATGAAGACAGTTTCTCCACAAAAGGATAGGGAAAAATCTTTTTTCATTTTTTCATTTTAGAATAGGGTAGATTCGTTAGAGCGAATTGCTTGTTCAACTATTCTCATATGGATGTTAGGAAATAGCAGGGAAATTTGAGTTGGCATCAATCCTTTAGGGCTAATTGTGATTAGACACCTATTAAAACCATCCTTTTAATAATTTTAAAATCATTTTAAAAGAATTGATTTTAAAGTCTACATAAAAATTAAAGAAGAGTATTGGGTTTGGGAGTTGGTTACAAGTGGGGAAAGATCAGTACCTCCACAACACCCATTGATCATTTCCTATTAATCATGTATTATCTTAAGTGTCAACTAAGGTTGTTTTGACTTCCAATATCTAAGAATAATTCTCTATCTTGAAATAAATAATTTTATTTCTAAAATGAATTGGAATTTATCATTAAAAAAGTCTTCTATACCATTTAGCAAAACCCAACAAAGTATGAAGCTTTTATTATTTTAAAAATCATCCAACTCATCCTATTTTCAAGAAAGCTATTCCATTATTAACGAAAATCGATGGAGCCCTCCCTAACAAACCTAATAGAAAGTTTGTGGATTATTTTAATAATAAGATATTGCCTTATTTGGCAAAATATAAAATTAATTTTTACACATTTTTATATTCGCAAATCTTTGACATGTAAAGAAAACTTCAACGAGATATAAGTAATTACAGATGTGAATAAAAAAGCACAAGCAGTACCTTTATATATGGAAACAATGCATTTTATTTCATTTCATAGATGATAGTATAAACAATTTGCATTAGAGATTTCTTTAACTTTCCCAGCATACCCAACCAAATTTAGAGAATTACTCTTTCACATCAATGATCATGTGTCCTTTGTAAAGTAGATAGGATGACCTTATTAGGAAAATAATTCCAAGCACACACCCCGACAAACCTAATGGGGATGCTCAAAATCGTTTTGCAATAATCTCACCACATTCAAAATACACATTTTTTTAACAATAATTTTTAATAACATTATTATTATATTTTTTATATGTGTTTTATTAATTCAACAAAAACCTTTTCTTTTTTCCTTTTTTCTTCCTTGTTTTATGTTTTTTATTTTTTCCTGGCCTTTTATATTAAAAAGCTAGGCTAGGTGTATGGGTCACACTTGACCCATTTCATAAGAATAGCTTGAGTTCGAAACTTAGGCCACTTATTTCTTCTTTTTTTTATAAGAAAAGCTAGGTCAGGTGGACCCAGGTCGACCAAAAGGTTGTGCCTGACCCACGCTTGCGACCCAAGTGGACCCACCCAAAAAGTCGACCAAAACTAGGCTTGGGTTTGAACTTTTTTTCTCTATTCTTTTTTTTTCTTTTCCTCTTTCTTTCTTTCTTTCTTTCTATTCTTTCTCTCTTTATCTTTCCCCATGCCTTTAAGCAAAAACCCAACCTCAAAAATTTTCCAAATTTGACAACTAGCAACCACACCAGTCAAGATCAATTTCTATAATCTGCGTTCAAACTTCACCCTTAGGCTCTTGTCGACCTTTTCTTTCCAAATCCAAGGTCAGTTGTTGCTAAATCTTTCTATATTTCTTGGATTTACAAGAAAAGTTTAAAAGTTTTACCTTAAATTTGGTAGTTATCAATTATTAGATCACCTTCCCTTCCGTATGACCTTTTTTCCCACTATTGGAATTCTCGTAAATCATATCATAATCTCCTAAATTAAAAAAAAAAAACTTTCAAACTTTTTATTTTTTTTATGTTTCTTTTTATGATTTTTGGTTATTGATTTTTTGTGTGTTTTCAGATTAGGGTTTGTAAGGTAATAATGGTAGTAGGTATGTTTGTTTAAAGGATTTTTGTTGGTTTTTTAAGCTAGAAAAACTATTTTGCTGAGGTTTTTTTTCTTGTCTTTTTTTGTTTCAACTTTTTCCTTTACCTCCGGTTTTAAAAGTTTGAATTTATGCGCAAAAAAAAAAAAAAAACCTTGAGGTTGTCGAAGTTGTTGGTTGTTAGTATTATTCTAAAAAATAAACAATCATAAAATATGAAACTAACATATATTTGGAAGATTCTAAAATGTAATTAACTCAATGAAATCAAGTCAAACATTTTAATTAAAGAACACGTGGTACTAACTTAAATTATCCACATGTCAAAAAAATCTAGGGCAATTCTAAACAAAAGGAAATGGACCATAAATTATTAAAAACTATAATATCCATAGAGTAGTAATACATATTAATATATAATATATTTTATATTGTATATAATATACATTATATATTAAATATATTATAATATATAATAAATCTCAAATTATATTAAATACTAAATTAATATAAAAATAAAAAAATATTTTATATTAAATTTTAAATTAGTTTTTAAAAAATTAAAATAATATATATTATATATAATATATATAAAATGAAACAATGTATAATATATAAATTATATATAATATATAAACCATATCAGATAGGTAAATACTAATTGTGCATATTACTAACACGTATGAGATGACAATCCCATGTAATATACAAATGACCATAACTGAATGTACAGATGACAAAATTTGATTGGACTCTAAACCATATGACCCCAAACGATATCAAATAAGTAAATACTAATTTTGCATATTATCAACACTAATGACAATCACGTATAATATGCATATGATCATAATTAAATGTACATATCACTATAACTGAATGGACAGATGACCATAACTTAATGTACAGATGACCAAAACTGATTACACCCTAAACCATATGATCCTAAATTATATCAGATAACTAAATACTAATTAGCATATTACCAACACCGATGAGATGATAATCATGTTTAACATACATATGATTATAACTAAATGTACATATGATTATAATTGTATGCACAAATGACGTAACTAAATGTAAAATGCCTATAACTGAATATACAAATAACCAAGATAGATATATCTAATTCCAATATATATACATATATAAAATTTTTACTTCCAATATATATAAAATAATAGTACAACTAACTATACTGAATATACAGATGTCACAAATAGAATGTAAGAATGTACAATGGACCATAAATGAATAGACAACTAACAGAATATTCAAAATGTAAAAATGTATGGCTAACAAAAACTAAATGTATGGTAAACTGTATGGCCATTAACTGTATGACAATGTTAAATAGCTATTAACCACATTAGTTGGACATCAAATATGACAATGACATAAGATGTACGTATGATAATAAGTTAATATACATTTGACCATAACTTATATTTAGTGGTATGAACATAACAAAATGCATTTACGCATTAGATGCCTATAGGAACAATGTAAAACTCAACTGTGTACACCCTAAGTAAATGTATAGGTGACCATAAATAAACCATAAATAAATGTACGGTTTA